>PRKT01000005.1:1810711-1884042 GCA_003671525.1 Saccostrea glomerata | reverse complement strand
TTTTTACAAATCCTTCCCAAGGAATCCCTTGCAGACACTATGAAACATCTTGAAACATTGTTTAAAAATGGACTAACAATAAGTATGAAAAACGTAAGTCAGCATTTGTTTTTAACATAGTTTATTAGTTTATTGTATAATTCATACAAAGGGATTGGTAACAAGTTCTTACAACTTAGAAAAATCTTTCCCTCTAATATATAAAATCATTATAATTAGTGATTGCATTTGACTCAATGATAAATTGTATTTGCTGACAAGGTCATTGTATCGACCATAGAACTTACGAAATGATGGCTTCAAACGAGACTGCTGAAATTCTTGCTTCATCAACCTGCTTGTCAATAATTTACCCCGTTTTAGATATTGGTCATACGTAGTGCATGTTCTTGCATATCGAATCAACTGAGATATGTAAACCCCGTATGCAGGTGATGAAGGTATATTTCTGCTTAACTAAGGATAATTGACGATATAGAAAAGTAAAAGTCTTCACGTTTATCATAGAGCTTGGTTGTTAGATTACCATTAACGTCTTTTTAAAGTAAAATATCCAAATCTGAAACAGATGTGTCAGGCTCTGTGGTATATTTATCTCAAGTTCAGCAGGATACTAGCACAGGGGCCAGTAACATGCTAAATTTGAATTTACGTATTGACTATATATATACAAAAAAGATTGTATATATATAGTCAATACGTAAATTCAAATCTAGCATGTTACTGGCCCTTGTGGATACTAGTATATCGTATCGACATAAGAATGGAAATTACCATAATGATAGTTAATTGACAATACATCGTCAATATTTCTAAATGTCGAGTTGAAGGCCACAGCAAGTGTTTTCTCCTTTTCATGCACCAGATTTTCCATAAATTCTGCTTCATATAAATACAAAAATAGGTCTGCTAATGACGGGGCGCAATTGGTACTCATGGGAATTCTAATAGATTGTTGGAAGGCCTGGTCTCCAAAAACAACATAGATATTGTCAATCAGAAACTCAAGCATCTTTTTGATGTCAACTTCAGAGTACTGAAGAGCAGCTGTCAATGATATAAAAAAGTTTGGGGCCCGTTTTACAAAAGGACTTACGACTTAAGACCAAATTCAATTCTTCATATAGTTTTTTAATTAACATTTTATCAAAAATCATTTTAAACTTTACAAATGTAATGTGGCAAGATATTATTACACAACCATTTTAAAAGAGAATTATTCATTTTGCAAAATTTTAGAACGAATTGAAATTTTGGGTCTTAGTCGTAAGTTCTTCTGTAAAACGGACCCCTGGACTTCAATTTATCGTGGGGGATGGTTGTGTATAAAGTTGAAAAGTCATCAGTTTTTAAGCTGTTGATTTTGGTAAAATCTTGTGGTTTCATATTGTCCAAAAGTTCCTTGGAATTTTTAAGTATCAACATCTGATTTATACCACTTTTGAATATCAACATCTGATTTACACCACTTTTGAATATATTGTTGCACATTACTCTTGAAGTTTCTCCTTCTTAGTGAGGAGTAAGAAAGAGGCTTGGTTGAACATTTACTGGAAACCGCTATGTATATTTGTTTGTAAGGATTCTTATGAAGTTTCGGAATCCAATATGTATATATATGGTAGTTTTAATTCATTTTGGTTCTTTGGTATCTTAAAAATATTTAGAATTGGCATATGATTTTGAAGAATTTCTTCCTTAGAAAGGGAACTAGTATAAGTATAAGTTGGATTACCACTTGTAGAATTTAATCCAAGTTCTCCTTAAATGAAATTTAAATAATGATCCTTACAAACATGAACACGATGGAGGATTATGTTTAAGATACTTGATGTCAAGGCCATGTAAGGTCTTTTTGTAATTAAACAGTTTGGAAGAATAGTCGATGCATATTTGTAGGAAATACATGGTGAAGTCTGTAACTTGAAATATGGTGGAATACAATATTGAACCCTTTTATGATTAAGAATATTACTTATGTAAACCGCGTCAATTCCTTTATTGGCATATTGAAGTTTGAGGAAAGGACAGATTGTTTTAACTGCATTTTCTTCAGTTAAACGTGCGTGTTTAAAAAGCCTATGATTTGCAATATCCATAATCACAGATCCGAGCCTATATTCTGGTTTCGAGAAATCAAACAATTAGTTTTCCTTGACCTTTTCAAGAAGACTAGTTTGGTGCCAATATGATGTAGATCTAACTGTTGATTTACATAAGGTAGTAAATGAATCAAAGGAGACATCGTGTATTAAAGGTTTATTGTAAGACCGATGTCCATGACTACGCTAGCGTCTCTGTGTATATGGTTAAAAAGTCCCATCACATTTACATTGTTACACTGTGTACTGGAAAGATTGTTTGTTTTGACACGCTCTTCTAGGATCAAATGCCGCATACTGTGTAATTTTCCCCCTGATTTTTAAGTAGTACAAACACAAAGAACAAAACTTCAAAGAAAAAAACCCAGAAATTTATTCCTCTAAAAAAGTATGGACACGATTTTCATTTTTCTATGAAATGGTCACGCATTGTAATTATTTATCAATTAAATTTAAATGCTTTATGTTTTGCTTACGTAACATAATTATTTATCAAAAACATCAGAACAAGTTTTTAAAAAGTAATACTTTCGTTTGGTGGTGAGTTACTTGTAGCTGTTTAGTTTAGTGCATATCTCAGTAAACTGGAATAAAAGACCAAAAAGCTTAAAAATGCGAAAACATACAAAAAAACATAGTACCTGTAATCGCAATCTTGAAAATGTATAAGTTTTTGAAAACAGATGATATTTTTTTTACCCTTCTGCATTCTTACTACAGGTTTGATGAATAAGATGAAGATACCTATCAGTGATTAATCGAGAAAAATATATATGAGAGTGAACTATTCTACGAAATTCATTTGTGGTTACTAGTACGTAAATAAAAATTGTTGAAACATACAATATATACCAACTTCACCTTGAAAGATGATATATATTATATGCGAAACTACTGAAAATTATACCGGTATCAGGAACAGTTTCGGAGACCAGATCTTCTGGCAATCTGTTGAAAAACTATGTCCACTTATTAGCTGTCCTGATATATTCTTATGCAATATGATTTATTCAAAGGCTTTTAGATGAGAAAATTTCTCAATTATGTAGTTGACGTCTTATCGGACTTTACCCCAATCCCGGCTTATAATTATTTCTTTACAATAATAGTAAAGAGCTTAACAAATCAGTTTCTGGAAAGAAAATTGATTTTGTTCACTTGATTTTGTTATTTCTGTAAAACATATGATTTGCATATTTGGCAACCTATCAAATAATTACTTAGTACTTATAAGTTTTTATTTTGCATAAATTTTTTTTCCGAAAACGTAACGTTATGTAACGTCATGGTCTGAGTCATTGGACTATGCTTTTTGAGTATTTTTTTTTAATTTAACATGAATATCTTTTTAAAAAATCAAATTATTCTACATCTGATTGACAATATCAAAAGCCCATCATAAAAAATAAACACAGCATTTAAAAAAAATAGAGCAATATTACTTTTGAGAATTCAGCGCCGCTGACGTGCGATTTCATGGAATCATAAATATGAAAGACTACTGAAAACAATACTTAAAAAGTTATTTATTTCACTTAAAACAGACATAACATAGAAAATAAGAATCACAAACGTATTTACAAATTAAACTAATTATATAAATATATAATACGTGTTGTCAAAATTTGAAAAGTAAAATACAGCAACAGGAAAAAATATATAAAATACAGATCTTATTATGCATAGAAAAAATGATATTATTGAGAAAATGCAGGCCATAATGTAATTTATGGAGGTAGTTCAATTTATATTACGATTACGTTGTTATTTTTTATGATTTAATTTTTATTTATGGCTTACACTAGTATAATATGGTTAATAAAGAAAATTAAAACTGAGTAAATGGTGCTAAAGAGGGATTCTTGTGTGGGTTGTGACTAGTTGAACTATTCAAAGGATATTTGATTATCTGACTTGTATATTAAGATGTAAAAGACTTGAAAGGCAATTAATTATTATATTTATCTTGCCTATTTTTTTTTTATATTTAAATCAGAAAAGATAAATTGAATGTGAAATCAAGCAGGGACTATATTTTTGGCGGAATAAAGGCGTATGAAATCATATCCTTATCTGCTTTCAAAATTAAAACTAAACAACGAATTTAGTTTCAAATTTTAAACAATCAAAGACTTAGAGAAATTTTTCCTTATTTAACTCATATTGTTAGTTATGGATTAAAGTTGAGATAAATGATTTTCAAAAAACAAAAAATAAACTTGTTAGCTTTTGAAAGCATCGATTTCCAAAACAGATATGAGCAAAAAATAAGTAAAAACCATTTCTCCTCTCTAAATAAACGGTTAGATCTCTTTTCATATCATTTGAATCTCTATTTGACTACTTAACATACGTAAAATAAATGTTAAAAAAATATATATACAAAGGGTATTTTAAAAACTAATGATATTAAGAAATTAGAAAAATAGGGAAGCTTTGAGTATCCAATATCTGTTTTTGTTAATTTGATTATGTTGTTAATTTGGTACTATCGTAGGGTAACACCAATTGATGCAAACATTATGACCTAGACCTGGCCTTGCTTGAAAAAGGGTTCAAAGGAACCTCCAACACATGTATTTAATATATACAGTATTAACTACATGATTAAACAAAACACCATGGGAAAGAGCTTTGATCCCTTGCAATAAAATAAATTACTAAAAGTCCTGATAGAACGTGTCTTAAAGAATAAATATGTACGACAACGACATGTGACCAGCCAAATTAAATTAATACTTGCCATTTTAAAAAAAAAGTAGTTTTAGTAACAATCTTGTACTGGGCGTATTAAAAACTGTCCACTTATAGAACCCTATATATTCCATATTTAGAGCTGAAATGATGAGTGGTTTAAGTACCACTTATGAAAGATCGCTGTCATTAAAGCAGTGATAACAATAATCATTTGATGGAGAACACTATCAGACAGATATAAGTATTAATTAGACAATATTTATTTTACGCATTAATTTGGGAATAAGATGTGCTTGTAAAATTTAACAGTTATAACGAACTCTGATATGACGAATTTACGGATATAGCGAACTGATTTTTAGTCCCGTAGAAGTAGAATATCGGTATAAAGAAATTTACATCTTTTATAACGAATTTTCAAATATCTTATAGTTGGATAAATTGACCTGACTTTATTTTCATGAAGTATTTGTATAAAAAAAATTCAATTCATTATGAAACATTAGTAACCCAAGGTATGTTTTGTAATATTTTTTTCTTTTCTAAGATATTCGTTAGTAATATGCATATTGCGAATTCTCTATAGATAGAGTTATACGAATTCGTTACACGGATATAACGAATTACGGATATATAGAGAATTAAATTCACAGGTCCTTAGGATTTCGCTATAACTGAGTTTTACTGTACAAGGGAACGAAATGCTATTATCATATTTGAATACAGACAAAATAAGAGTTGTCATTCTTAGTAGGTGGTGTTAACAGCTGTAATCACCATATAGTATACTTCTCGCAGGATTGATCTGAACAACGCCAAAATACGAGGCTTCTGTGTTCGTATAGATGAACGTTGGGTCTCCAATTGGCCTTATCATAATATAGTCATCACATTCAAGTTTAAACATCCCCATATGATTCATTGTGTCAAATGGATGCTCGCCAGCTCTTCTATCGTAATATGCCTGACCTCTGTATTACAAAACAATTAAAGCAAAGTGGATTAATGATATAATAATCCTATTTTTTGAAAAAAAAAATGATTGTTTATGTTTTGGAATAGGGCATTGACCTCGGTACATTATGCACTTTTTATCTGAAATCTGTGTCAGACAAAAGGTCACAGGTTTATTTACTTATTACATAATGTTTGTAAATATACATTGTTAGGGATTACAAACCTATTATCCTGCGTTATGTAACTTTTTATCAAGGTCTTTTCAGTTCCATTATGAACCAGCACTGTTTCAAATCCTACAGATGGCTCGTACCTGTCCATTACAATATGAAAACAATATTTAATAAACGCAAAAATATGTAAACAGATTTTGAAGCAGGCTTATTCAGAGAACTTAGTTACATTTATTGAAAACTTCTAGTTCGAAGATGAAATCTTCCTGAGTTTTCTGGTGCAATCTTAGGGAATTTCTGGCTTTGTTAATATAAAGAAAAATAATCCCGTACGTTAAATCAGCAAATGCATTAAAATCAAGGGAAAAGACTAAATTTCTCTTTATATTTACTTAAGATTGAAATAGATGCAAGCAGGGAATTGCTGTAAACAAGACATTTTTGATAGAAGTGACACTGCTTTGCAAAAAGAACACTCGCGAATCTTAAAGCAGACAAATATTTGCTAAAATATAATAAATAATTGAATCGAGTTTATATTCTTAATTAATGTTTCTTCTTTACTTTCTTTAAGCTTGAACGATGGATTGAAAATTCAAATTACCCTATGCTGCGATTACACAAATATATAGTTAGAAAGCTTGTTTATTTCCCTTGGTTTTCTATCAATCAATGACCACAAAAATGTACTTAATTCTTTTTTGTTTATTCTAAGTTTAATGAGTTTGAATATTTGTGCTTGTTAAATTGTTTCCAAGAAAAAAAATCCCATCAAACATGAGTTATGTTTTACACAAATTATACATTTATCACTTGAAACTTGAATCACTACAAGTGGCCCCTCTTCTGTGAAGTGTGTGAAAAATTGTTCATTTGAAGCTGTTACTTTATTTTTAGATAACGTAAACAAATAATCATACTATCTTATGGCAACTTATCTAAGTACGCAGATAGTAATGGATAGTAGCAACCTTAATTATATGTACCCTTGCTCTGGACCGTTGACTGCTACTTGAGCATATATTAAATATATGCCTGGACTGCGAACTTTGATAGCTACGGGCATATTATAGGCGTTATCTCTGATGTAATCAAAAGTGGAGGAATATATAGACTCCGGATCACTCCATCTAAAGCAGTGTTTCCTGTTGAAGCACCCATCTAAAAAATTAAGGTTTTTAGGATTGATGATAAACCGACAACCCTCTTACATGTTTAAGTACTTGTAAATGTTTAATATCAAGTACCTAGAAAAGCTTCCATATAGGAACTTTTCTCTCAACCTGCCAGAGAATTTTTCCTTTTCATAGCAAAATTTGTAGTATCTTTTTTGAAAAATGCAAATCATCTAAAGTAAAATTGCACCTTTTTGAAAAAGAAATTAAAAGTATATAAGCAAAGAAACTGAAATCTGCGACATACCTATGTTATTGACAGGCGATTTCAAAGTGTCTTGAGTCATGGACGCAGACATTGTTAAGTGGACAATCTTTTTCATTATTCCATCTTCAAGAAAAATGCTAGACTATTATGATTTAAACCTTTATTTTAAAACAAATTCCTAATAATTCTGAATGCATCACCTGATAGCAACGCATTTAAGAAAATAAAACATGACATGTGAATTGAATATCAAAAGGTTTACCTTCCAAGTTTCGAATTTTAGTATTCTCCAATCTTCCTGGAAAAAAAAGAAATGATTTATTTTAGACACAAACCACTGTTGAAATTCTGCTATTTTAAACAGAGGCAAGCTCCTCACACATAAGTTGATGTTGCAGGGATTTCAACAACCTCGTTCAAAGTCAATATTTGGAAATTCAATGGTGGTTATAATGATCTTTATAATAAATATAAAGTATCTCTGGTACTTATTTTGGTTGGATTGTTTCATATCAATAGTAAGGCCATTGTTTTTGTAGTAATATTGACTAAGGCATGTTCCATCTACTTGATCAATACGTAGAAATCACGGGGGACGCCTAATCCTCTCCGGCACCTAATCCCAAATCTGGAATTTCCGGGGCTCCCTGTTTATTTCCTGATCATATATTTGCATTGTTTAAATTGTTAAAAGTTTTTAAGTTGTTAAAAGATACCTATCTTTTAAAATAAATTTTGATTGAATTTTTATAATCAAGAAATATATAAGGACATTTCATACTCAGATCTCTTTTTATTTCAGCTAAGTCTGTCCGCACTTCAGTTCTCCAACGACCTGAAATCATACAATAAAATTAAGGAACTTACTAGACAAAAAAGCAGTCTGCAAGATGTAAAGGATGACGGAACCTGATTACAAAAGGACTTGGACTATTTAGAACATTCTGATATCAAAACAGTTTAGTTTAACTTATTATATTTTTTTCTGAAATCTTTGTTTACAGTAGAGTAAATTACAATTTATCAAATTATCAACTATTGAGGATTGAACCTGTATATCTTCACCCCCATTGAATTCTTAAAGTCTTGTGTAAAATCAAGTAACACAACTTGACTTCTTGTGAAGAAGTGTCCCCATTAGTACTGTATTTTTCATGTTCTACGGGAAGCCGCATGATGGAACATATACAAGTTAACATTTCCTTAAAGAAAATATGCGAATCTGTATTTTTTATTGTTTAAAGGTGAAAATAGAACCTTGTCTTCATTTATCTTCTTGCTTCTAAAATGTTTTGCAGTCCAAAAAAAGTTGTAATGCTAGATTTCTTTGGATTCTTATTTTGTGATCAATGTAAGCATTGTTTCGAAAATTATGGTACATGTAAGCTAAAAAATGGAACTTCTATTGTCCATATTCGGATATGATAAAGAAATGTTTGAAATGTTAAACCACATGTACTGAATTTTGACAACGAGCATTAGAAGTATCGTATTACTCATAGATAGTTATTACCATTTCTTTTCTCTCTTCTGTATACAGGATTTCTCTGCAATAAGCACAATTCTGTTAATCATTGACATTATTTCCTCGCAATCTTAGCAACAACCACACATAAGTCTCAACAACGCATAATGTTTATTTCATTTTAAAAAAAAGAAATTAATGGTAATATCATAATAATGGGGATTTTTAAAGATAATGCAAGCAAGCTGAATGTTATAATAATGAAAAAAGGTTAAAACTGCGAAATGGGGATAAATCTCAATACATATACCGGTATATGAACAAAGCAACAAATATCCTCAAGAATTTCAGAATAAAAAGAACATTTAACAGTATCTCTGCCATCTTTTCTTTTATTTGACAGTTTCTTGAATCCCAAAGAAGCGTAATACTTACGTTGATTTCAGATGGTTTCTTCTGCCCATATAAGATATAGTTAGATTCAAATAAAGGATTTTGTGCCAAATTTGCATGAGATTCAGCAGAAATTTGCAGTCGCTGTAGTGTTTTTTCCAATTCATTTGTTTGAATAATCAAATAAGTTACAGCTACGGACAGTAAAACAACCGCAGCTCCAAGTACTTTGATGTATGTTGATAGGTATTTCTCATGGCTGCAATTTGCACCGTGTTCAGATTTTTCCTGAATCGGCAGACACAAACACGTGCTTTCCGATTTCGGTAAACAATTGCACTCCATTTAGAATTGGGATTTTCCCATTTTCAGCCTACATCAAAGTTTTGGTTTCGCTCAGCGTTATATTATGAAGTATGCTATTTTACCCACTTTGAAGTTAAGTTTATTCGTAGGCCCGCCCTCATGCCCCGCCTCTTCTTTTAAAATTTGCTCTACATATAAATACCCTCTTCTTATTAGGTCGTTTCAAATGAATGGTTATTTGTAAATATTTTTTCTGCAGTAATTTATAAATATACTTGGAGATTTAAATATACATGTACCCCTGAACTCAGCACATAAACCTGCAATATCTCGGCGAATTAGGTAAAGATTTATCAATATGTGACCTTGATACTTCTTTGCCAGAATTCTTAACATCGCACTCAGAAATAGACCGTTGCAGCTTATATTTCTACTAGAAGGTTTAAATGAATATGAGTTTTTTTAAATATTCATTTATTTTGTAATATTCCTTTATACAAAAAAGATTCATATATACATGCAATTGGATCTAAAACAATGATGTACTAGTATCCAAATCCAAATTCAATAATTTAAAAATTATAACCAACGCGTATCTATCATTGTACTTGTAGCAATATATTAGCACAACAGCATCACAACTATGAATTCTAATCATTATTTTAGTTTATGAAGGTGAGATTCTTTTCATATTATGCTGTAATAAAAGATACTGACATTTTTGTATATTCAAAAAGACAGTATCACTGAGAGTAAATGTGATAAAGTTTGATCGTTTAATTTTAGAATCAAGGTCGGGTCAAGATTGCGATATCATTAGCTTTTTCTGTTATATTTAGAATAAAACTAGAGGTATTGTGAGCAATGAGCTCACTAAATGATAACCCCGCTTCTTATATGAATATAATGACAGTGTCCATGTTTTGCTATGGGAAACCCAAAATATGTGTCGGATCGAAAAGTAAAATAGGAGGCCACAATGACATTATGTAATAAAAATTCTCTGAAAGTATCATCAAATTTAATTCAGTGGTATAAGAGGAGTTGCGGATAAGAGATATGTACCCCAACATGTAACAGACGGACGTACGGACATCTGGGCGGATGAACATCCCGATTACTATATACCCTCCCACTTTACAAGCGGGGGGTATAGTGATACTATGGCTAATCATGCAATGCCTACTTCCATTTCAAAATATCTCGCCATACAGGATCTGTGAGAAGATACTACTATTCACTAAACCGCATTCCTATCTATTTTTCTTAAATTTCTTAAGGAATATTAGTTATTTTATATACTCTTACAATTTTTTTAATTCTCATATAGGACGAAGTTCTGATGTAAAACATACTTTTTAATGGTGTTCTGCTAAGTACGATTCTTAAATTGGGAAGCTTTTATAGGCTAACAGGTGTCTAGTTTGTTTAGAAAACCATATCTATTTAAATCGATAGAAAACTTTAATTCATAGTCATAAATTTCAGGAAAATTTCAGAAAATTTCTTTAAGTCTTTGATTGTTTAAAAAATTAACTAAATTCATTTTGTTTAGGAATTTTAAGAATCAGAAAAGGAGATGTTTTCATACGCCGCCGTACCGCCAAAAATATAGTTCCTGCTAAATTTGAAACTCAGTTTACTATGTGTATTCAAAGTTGTACAATTATGGGTAAAAAGTAAAATAGAATCTTTTTATTCTCTAACATCTTAATAGTCAGATAAGCAAATATCCTTTTAATATTTCATTTAGTCAGAAACCAAAGAAGAACCCCTCTAAAACACCATTTGCTCAGTTTTACTTTTATTTGGAAACCCTTTGAAAACAAAAACATGCTTTAAAAACAAAAGCTCGTACGCATTTTAAAAATACAAAACTTAAAAGTTATTGTGTACATGTATAATTTAACAACAATAAAAAAGTTACTAATATTTATATACAATATTGCCATTCTTACAGTCAAGTATAGGATCAATAACATGTTCAATATATATAAATATATAACAATTTATTGATTATGACTTCTTATAAGTGTATAGGTAAATTCAATTAATTGAATTGATTGTATAATGAATGCTAAAACACTTTATCGTCTTCTACTTAGGATTGTAAAAACTATGCTCTTATGAACATTAACATTTTTTCTCCTTATCTAAGTTTATTATTGCAATATTTAACGATTTTTTCCATTATAATTGATAAGAGACTTTTAACAACTCTAAATGTATTGTTTACCTGTAAAAATAATAATTCTGATTAATATGTTTTCGTCTAGCAATTTGGCGAGCATGAAAGATAGGTCGGAGCAAAAATATATACATACAAACTAATATTCAATTCAAAAGAAAAAAAAAACTGCCATTTTTCGTTTTAAAAGAAATTCTATAAAAAATATCAAATTACATCTGCACAAAATAGTAAAAAATATTGTATGTACATCTTTATGATAACAATAACAAAAACAAAAGTAAAAACAAATACTCAGTACACATTTTCATATTTACAACATATGTTAATGAATACTGGCCATATTACTGGCAAAATCAATTAGTATTAAATAAAAAAAAAAGATAGCTTATGATGGACAAACAACTCATGCTTTTCCGATATAGGATGACAAAATTTGCTGATTGACTAGTATTAGTCTTCAAGAAAAATATAAACAATCAAAGGTTTATTTTAAAACCACATTTACACTTTCGGCATTGATCAAACTTGCTCAGCGCAGAAATAAAAGCCAAAAATTCGAGGGAAAATCAATTTTAATCTGAAATGCAATATTTTTAATTTGACATATATCCAAAGTGAAATATTCGTATGAGGTTTGAAAGTTTTCGGGAAAAAAAATATTTTTCGAATTGTTTTATTTACTTTAAATGTTCTCGTAAATGAAATTTAGTAAACATCGTTTATTGAAAAGTCATTTAAACTTCAAATTTTGATTTCTTATATTTAACCGAGATTCTCTTTATCCTAATTACTAGTAGTAACAAAGTGGAAATTGGCTAAAGTAAAGGGATTCCAACAACCAATAACTTTTATAATTAAATTTCTTTATAACAGACTTTGCTGTATCATGTTATCAATTTACATTTGGTATTTTGTCAAAACATTCATTTTTACAAAGCGAAAATTTTTTTAAATGGATAGCATCCAACTCAAACCTGGTTTATTTAGTAAACATATGAAATGCTTCTGTGCTAAAATGCTACTGGATTGATGAAGATGTGAGAATTACAAGATGCAAGATTTTTACTTTTAAAATAGTAGTAATAATAGTAGTACTTTTAAATAAGTGCAAAAACAAACCTGGTCTTTTAAAAAAATTAATTGAACATTTACTTTGATTTATGAAAATCTTATATTCATCTTATTGTTTTATTTTCTCAAAATTTAAAACAAAAATAAATGGTCCAAAACACTTTCAAATTCCTTTGAATGGTTGCACTAGTTTGAATGTAAAGGATCGCAACTGTGGTCTTCATATTCAAGATTATTTGCTGGATTTACTTGTTGAATACCAAAATATGAGGTGTCACTCCTGTAAGAAATATCTGTATTTCTCAGCAGTCTTACATATATCGTATCATCGCAGTAGAACTTGAAGGTTCCCTGAGCAAGGACCGTGTCAACTGGTTTACGGTTTATAGTATGGTAGGGGCGACCTCTGGTAAGAAAAAAATATATGTAATGAAATATGAACATAACGAACACTTCTCTTACTCAAAAGTCCATTTAATCGGTACAAATCAGGAGCAGAGAGCAAACATGGAGCCCTAAAAACATCAAAGTTGGATCAGGTGCCATGCATATCCTGTTATTCAATCGCATCCGCCATGTGCTTTTTGTCATGGCCGGGAAAAGAGGAAAAATCCGTTAACAATTTAGTGCTTAAATAATGGCGTAATAATAAGTATGAAAAATGCCAGTCGATATTTGACGTAATGGCAGATAGTATTTGCTGAAAAGGTCAACGGATAGTTTTGTTTACCTAGGGTATATGGCGGACGTGATCTGTGACAGGGGATGTTTTTCTCTCCTTAGATCCCATCGCTGGAATTTCCAGGGCCCGTGTTTTACTTCTTTTTTATTTATTTGTTTTTTTAATAAATTTATTTAGATCTTTCACTATTTGTCATCTTCATCTTTTACATTTAAAGGTTTTAATTTAATATGTACTATACAGAAATCTTGAAGATCAGAAAGTACCTTTGATCCTGAGTGACAATGCCTTTTGATAAAGTATTTTCGTGTAGTCCTCGAACCTGCACAATCTCAAATCCTACTGTTGGGTCATAGCTATGGCTATAAAAATGAGTTTTTGTGATAAATAAATATATTTTTACGATTCATTCCAAATCAATGTATAAAATCTAGTGAATTGAAGAGTTTAAAAAAGAAATATAATGTAGGAAACATTATATTCATATTTTACCTCAACTCTGGCCCACTAATTGCAAGTTGTGCATAAACATTATATATTCCCGGGCTGGTAATTTTTATTCCTACAGGCATATTGTACCCATCTTTAATGAAACTGAACGAGTCCTTGAATTCTTCCAACGGATTGTCCCATCTCAAACAACCTGCGTTGCTGGAACAGTTGGCTATAGACAGAAATATACAAATGAATGTAATTTGTTGGCCTGCAAGAGATTATCCACGTCCAGTTATAAGATTGAGTTATTTTTTATTTTATTTTATGTCTCACCAATGTTATCTACCCTGCTGTATAATATCATCCTATCCATAGTGTTACTCATGGCAAGATGTACCACTCTTTTCAAAATGGCAGCTACATAAAATAGACTAAAACTTTTAAAAGAAATATCCTTGAATTCAATAAAAAAGGATACATCAATACACAGAGTAATATATGTATAGAAAAGATGACTGTAAGTCTCAAGAAAGAATAAAGTAGAATTGGCAATATGAATTAAAGAAACGTACATTTCAAGATCTCAACTGTACAGTTAAGCTCTGCAAATTGGCCTTCGACTGTTGAAACTCGACTCCTTAATCCTGAATAGAAAAAAAACTAAAGATAATTCTTTTTACAAAACGTATGTTTGTGTATCATCACTGGCAAACTTATTTATAAATCAAAATATAGCTAGGTAAAATAAACATTTGTATAGAGTTTTTACTGTTTGAATTCCAGATATGAGAATACATGTAATAAATGATAAATTTCCGAAAATTTTGCTTTTTGAAGCGAACATTCACTTAGTTTTTCTGAAATGCCTTTTATTTCTTTTTTTGAATACATCATAACATTTTGGTTTTGGGTACATGTGATTTTCGTTCAACACGCTGTATGTTTCAAATCCGTAAACCTTAACTATGGGACTGAAAACACAATGAACTGGATACAAATCACATCTAACCAGACACCACTACACATTCTTTTAGCACAATTTACATGGATGGCTATTGTATGCTTTTACAGTTTGTAAATCAACCTTATTTGACCGCCAGTATCATGTAAAGGTATTGTGGCATCATTAGAAGTAGCAGTTGATGTAAAAGAAAAATAGGTCACATGACTGAAAGCCACTGTATAAAGGAAATAACTTTTTCAAACAAGTTATTTATTTTCAGATAATCTTCTTAATTTTCATTGGCTGAAAAGACCACATGTGATGCAGAAAATTATTTACCTTTAGTGTTTATAATATCTAATTATGGATTATGGATTTAATGAAACAGTCAATATGTTTTTTTTTATATTTTGTCAAGTTGTAATACCCCAGACACAAAAAATGTTAAAACCTTGCAAGCTCCATGGTTATTTCATTTTAGGTCTTCGGTCAATATTGATTGACCTCGGTCCCAATAACCATATGTTCACATGCATTGAAGTCTGTAATTTTTTTATTAAGTAAAAACTTGTTTTTGATATGATTCATTCCAGTTTATTTGTATTATTATCTTCTTTCCTGTCATAGAAATTGCCTGAAAATCTCCAGAATGATTATATAACAACAAATTTTCTCTGGCATTATGTAGGAAACTGTTTTTTTATGTTTAATAATATTTGTTTATTTAATATTGTTTGAGGAAACAGAGCACCAAGGACACAAGCAGGAAATAAAATTATTTCCTACTTAGATATCCTATATAACATTTTGATATTGACCCAGGTAGAGATAAGTATACATGTATTGCATGTAATGCGTCCCCCTTCTAACGATTTCTTTATAATTAAATATTTTCATACTCATCCTATTACTGCGACGTTCCCTGATTAACAGTGGTAGGGACATATTCTGAAAGAAAAAAGTTTCTTTAGTATTTTCATTAGATTTAATGGCAAAACTATTAAACAAAGTTGGAGGAATTTTGTTTTATTTGAAGAAGAATGAAATAAATTTTAAAAATCAAAGAAATCAAGTATTTTATAAATTTTGAATTTTGCATTGTAAACTTTTAAATAAAAGAAAAGCAATAATGTAAAAACACGAATTGAATATTTCATTTGATAAGGTTATATTCTAAATATAAAATGGTATAAATAAAAACATCCATAATACAAACAATACCTTAGTTCTGTGATTTTCCGTTGAGGAATATTTCATTTCATTAAGCATCTGTATTTTCTTTTCCCCGTTTTGTGTGCATCCATTTAATCTTACTGAAACCATGTAAACTTGATACTGCAAATAAATATTCCAGATAACAAGAATGCATATTGCGCAAGACAACCAGACTAAGGCCCTTTTGTAACCCACATGGCTACATGAACAATTGGATTTTTTCTGTGAAAACATGTACTCCATTTTTGGGTTTGGATTTTCCCTTCTCAATTGTTTCACTTTTTTTGCTTTTACTCTCGAAACCTATGAGAATGTAGGGAAATGATCGTCTTTCTAAAGAGACAGAGGACCGCCTTACTCTCCGCCTCTCGGTTCAAATGGCATAGCTATTTATGAACTTTGCAATCTCAAAACATATAGCATTTTTACAACTTAGTGAACAACATGACTTTGCAAAAATATTGACTACTATTTATAATTTTTCAGTTTGCCGCTGCACATTTGTCGTATCACTTAATAAAGGTTTTACTTAATAAAGTCGAGAACATCAGTACAAGAGAACTGTAATTTACAACTACAGAATGATTGTTCTCTACATTTGCAAAAAAAAACAAACCCCAAAACCTGACGTTCTTTACATACTACATTTTGAAAGGTCATATCTCTTTCTTTTTTTTAAAACACGCTTTATCAAAAGCTTTCAATGTTTGAAACTTGCTTGTTATGGGGAAAATGTATGGCTGTAATGTCCATATTTGGGTATTGAAACTCTTTTCAGAAGGTTGTTTATATTATTTTGTTTACAAAAACCTTTAAAACAAACATGAACCACTTTCTTTGCATACAATACACACATGCTGGTCATGGCTAAAATACGCACATTAAGAAATCATAAGATGAAGAACTTGCATATACATGTATTCTATGATATAGAAAAAGCAAATCTGTGCTAATGGTGCAACATCCGTATTTGACTACTTAAACTTTCTCAAACGAATCTTTTGTTTACAAATATACCTTTGAAATATTAACCACTTTTTTTTATCAGTAAAGGTGACAAAAATGTAGGTGACCCAAAGAACCGTATTTGAACGTAGATTGAAGGACATTTATTGAAACTGTAAACAAGAAAGATTTACAAGCAAATGAGTTTGTTTTATTAGTCCGACCAAATAGAAAAGGTGTGGTTTATCTTAGATCTCGTATTTTTTCATTGTATATAAGGCACCACAATCAATGATTATTCAACAATATTTGTAGCCACATCAGTCCAACATGAAGTTACATGTTTACCCCAAATGAAGATTGAAACCTTAACAGTTATAGTCGGTATTTAAAGAATTATCTAGGCATATCAAACACTATATATATATATTTTTTTAAAAATCCTCTTTTGTCACATTTCCTGTAAAAAAAATACTTTGATTTCATCATCGATATCAATTTTCGTCTTTTTTTGGTACAACAGACATTTTCAAGGATATACCTAATTTCGTGGATAAAAGCAATGCCTATTCAAATGAAAAATATATTTCTTATTTCAATGGCTAATTTCATGGATCTGCTCAACAACGAAATATGACATAACAATTACAGTGTTAAAATATCTGTTTTTAGAAATGTTAGTGTCGACTATATTAATGACATCGTCGATACTGTTAAACATAATTTTTAAATAAAAAAAAATCAAGTATGATTATACCTTTTTAATGCTAAAGCTGGAAACATTTGGTCTGTTTTACACTATTATGTACATTAGCTTCAGCAGTATTGGGTTGATAGTTTGAGTTTAATTTGGAAATATGTTCACAAAAATGAAGTAAGTGATTTTTAAAACTAAATAACTAAAAAAAAGAGAAATATATTTCTCCGGTTTTGGCCAGAATGTGTTTTTTCCGGTTTTAGTTGAATTTGCAAGATATATTACCGGTATCTCATATTCTGACAAAATAGAAAGAACTGAATAATAATAATATACGGTACTGCTGATATTCCTATCTCAAAAACTTTTTTCTCAGTTACTTTCCTCGTTTCAGAAATTATTTATACGCAAAATATGTAAGAACTGCGTCTTAAATCAACTGGGAGATATAAACTTTATACATTTGTATTTAAATGATAATGGTATATTGGTACATGTGCATAAATAAAGGCGTATGGCAACAGAAAGTTGATTAGAAAGTTGTTTATTAGGTTTCCAGTAACACATTTTTCTAGGGAAATAGCTAACTACGAATCAACTGTATCAAACGTTTATTTCTGGATTAAGCGGATGCATGGAGTCAACGTAGGAATTAAATTGAATGATGTTAATTTATGATTAAAGGCCACAGCAAAAGTCTTATGTCTGTCATGTGGAAGTTTTTGAGTAAATTCTGTTGCAATTAATTAAAACAATGTATCTGCTCATGAAGGGGCACAAGTTCTTTGGAATTCCAAAAATATTGTTGGAATACTTGATCTTCAAAAACTACGTTATATTTCCAAAATCAGATTTTTTGCAATACTCAATTTAGAACATTAGTGTATCAATAAGAATGTTCTTACAAGAATAATTTTCAAATGATTGAAAACTCCTACTTTGAAATACCGGTAAGTAAAAATAAATTGTTTCAATTTTGTAAAGGGTTCCTAGGATTTTTTAGGTAACCACATCTGATTACCACACTTCTCGGCTTTATTGTTCTGCAGCACTCTGAAGGTTCTCTGTCGATTTGAAATAGATATTTATGCCTGTAAATGCGCTGTTTCCGCAATCGCGGCGGCTGTGATCTGATAAGAGGGGATGCTTACTCCTTCCAACCACCTGATCTCACCTCTTAGAACATTCGGGGTTTTTAGCCCACTTCCCAGATTTATACTGCTTATAGATTACATGTATTTTAGATTGCTCACTGCCCCCTTTTTTCTTTTTTTCATTGTAAAAGCCTTCTTTTGCTAGCGTGAATGCATATTTTTTTTTAGTTCGAATGTACAAAATCAGTTCATATCTAACCCAATACGCCAGTTTCGAGATTGTAACTCTCTTAAGATAGAGGCGCAAAAAGTACCCATTTCAGCATGGAGGTGGGACAGGTTGTCTCTGTATACAAAAGTGCATGAATAAAAAACGATATTTATGGCTTTTAAAATTAATTAAATGTTATAGAAAGATAATAATGTTAAGCAGTGATGCATTTGATGATTTTATCAAGCTCAACTATGCATATTTAAAAATCTACTATAAATTTTCGGGTACTTGAAAACGAAAGAAACGTCATAGGCTTTATATAAAGTAATAGATTTTCTTGATTGTACGAACATTTTCTAAAAAGTAAGTGTTTTGTTAAAATAAAGAAAAGAATCAATATGTAATTTAGATTCCCGACCTGCAATGACTAGATGCATGTGTTTCGTATTTATTAGAGGTCCATATCTCTTCCCTCGTCCGAAAAGTCTCACATCCACTGATGTTTTCTTTTTTGTTTCGATGTTTTTTATTTAAAACTGATGCCTTTACTTTAATTCGGTTATTCTCAAGCTGCAAAGTGCATCCTGACAATCATGTAGCTATGATAAACCCGTATATCGATGATGCAATGTATCCAACATACACAGTCTCAAATATCTGTCCCACCTGTTTGTTTACGCGGCAACGAAACTCCCCTCCTCAACGAAAGAGCGCACCAAGGGAGATAATCTCGAAACTTGCGTATTGAAAGTTCTTCACAATGCATATTTTTGAAAGAACACCTTTTTTCTGAAAACTTGTCATTTTAGATTGTTGGGTTATATATATATTTTTTTCGGTTTCTATAATTCGATGTACACCCCTTTCAGTTTTCAATCCGAAAACCCTTGAGAAACATGCATTAAAATACCTGGAAAATTACTGGGGTATTTACCAAAAAATTACATCATGCAATTGATTTTTCAAGACATGTAAGGAATTAGAAAATGGGCCACTTCTTGAAAATTTATTTATTCAAACAACAATAAAAACTGTACAAATAATGTTTCAACTATATAATGAATATTTACAACCATTACAAACCGTAATACATACTGTATACTGATTTATAATTATATAATTATACTAGTATTAAAATGCCATATTTACAAAATGAAAAAGTGAGGTAGAATTTAAGTATTTACATCTAAAAATTTAACTTCAATTTTTCCACGAATCTTTCACTATGAGATCGAGTTAGACTTTGCCATTTAATGAAATTTACATGACTGAATAATGTCTCAAGAAATGTGGAAGTGCTTGAAAATTCCATTAACAAAATACGCTAAACAGCAAATACAACTCCTTTTTTGTTGAAAACTCCAACTTTAATCAGTCCAAAGAAAGATGCATTTGATGTAAAGACAGCTCGAATCCCAGCTTTAGAAATATGTCTTATTTCAATTGTATCACCTTTCTCTAGTTTCACCATTCCCATGGTAAAGCAGGATGTCTTGTCTTCATCATGCAACATCATGTTATTTGAATAACATGCTAAAATAGGAGACTTATCGTTTCTTATGACGTGGTAACCGTGTGTTCCATTTCCCTTTAACGTTATCTGTAATAAGAAGCCAGCACCTGTTTTAAGTGCTAATAAACAATTGGCAAAAATATTCCCTTATATATCAATAGTTTTAATAAAATATATTTTAAAAAAGTTAATATTAAAAGGGTTAATTTTTAAAGTTTTTAAATATTCGAACCTAATCACACATCATTTTAAAAAAATGCATTAATTCTAGCATTACAGCTAGAAATTTTATTGACCATAAGTTGCCATTTGCTATTCAGCGACTGTTTTTTGTAATTTTTTATTGATAGATTGTATGTTTTTTAACGTCCCTCTCGAGAATTATTTTTTAGTATTTGTAAATGTAAAACAATGATTATAAACAAGATCGACCTTTTTTAAAGTGCCTCAGAATGCCTGTACTGGTAATACTAACCTGTGAATACAAAAGATAGAGCCCAGATTGCTTCACTGTCAGTTTTCCATTTGGGAAGTTTAGTTCAAACTGTTTTTCTTTTGCTTTATGGGGTTGATTGAAAAACCAGTCTGCATATTCAAACTTGTGGAATGTTCCTGAAAGATTTTCTGTAAATGAAGATCATCCTTTTAATAGAATGACAAAAATATAGTTTTATTTAAGTTACTTGAAACATTGATACTTTGAGAAATCACGAGAACATGTTTCAATTTTGTTTTAAAAAGAAAAATTGTAATAAATTATGTTGCAATGGACCAAAAACAGAGGGATTTTTTTCACAGGTTATCACTAATTAAATAAATTAGTTTGTACACTAATTAAGTAATAAAGGAAGTTCGTAAAGTTTTTAAGTTTTTTAAAACAAATTAAAGCAAAACAAATAGAAAAAAGTAAAAAAAAAAATATCTAAAGTTATGACAAAATACATTCGCTTTTGGTTTCTTTAAAACACTTTTCTTCATGCATCTAAATATTATCAAATATATATGCAAGTTCTTTCCCCGAAAATAAAAAAAGACAAAACATAAAGAAAAATGGGTATCCTTAAAAAAACCAAACAACTAAAGCTAACTTTGACTTAAATGTGTGATTTTCATATTTAAGGCATGTATTACCGTCGGTATGGTAACCGCCTCTCCCAGATGAATGCAAAGCGGGAAGCACAACACTCTAGAAAAATAAGGGTGACAAGATTGTCACAACCAGTTTATCATAAGCCATTCACTATTCTAGCTTTAATGCACATATCTAAGTATAAATCCCCCTGCACAGTAGCCATGCATTGCTTTAATGAATTTGCGTACAAGAAAATGACTTCACAATGTGGCATTACCATTAGGTCTATGTTCGTCCTGACACCCAACCACCTGCAGCCCTGTTAACTACAAAAGGAAATATGACTAGATTTACCGTAAGCCCAGTGGTCAACTGGTTCATTGTTTATTTCTACCATGCCCTCAACCTGGATAGCTTCTACAGTCTACAATTAGAATTAACTATATCAAGTTTCAGGATTGCAGTCCCGAAAGCTCAGATTATCCCATGTTTATTAATTAATTTCCGTGTGGATTTTGCTCCTGAAAGTTTTTATGTGTGATCTAGCATAAATATATCGACCAATAACAAATTAACCTGGTTATTGAAAGTATATATGTAAAATATAATTCATTTTGATTTAAATTCAACTAAAATAAATAATTTTACCTTTCCGACAGATTAACTTAAAATACGAAAACATTTTTTAAAATACATGTGTGATCTAGCATAAATATTTCGACCAATAACAAATTTACCTGGTAATTGAAAGTACCGGTATATATTTAAAATATAATTCATTTTGATTGAAATTTAACTAAAATAAATAATTTTGCCTTTCCGACAGATTAACTTAAAATAATAAAACATATTTTAAAATACAGATAAATACTAGGTTAAAAGTACAACATTAAAATAAATTGAATAAATAGAATTTGTATCACTTAAAATAAGAAAGTGTAGAGTGATATAGGAAAAGTCTATTTTTACACCACGATAAGGAAAAAAATACTTATAAAATTATTTAAATGACAAAATCTTTTCATTTTTCATCAAACGTCCTAAAATATTCTCAAAGGAGCTTTCGACCATTATTTTGACCAAAGCTCAAAAGTCCACTCGTGAATCTCATTTTCAACGTAGACTTTTAACCATTTCACGGGCTAAGAAATCATAAATGTCATAGATAATTTTTAATTTAGAGGTACATGTATCTCATTAATAAGTTGTTCAACTTAATTTTTTTTTCAATTTTCCTTGTGATAAAAGTAGTATAATATGGTATCTGCATTTTTATATACAAATTTATCAGGTTGGTTTGAACGTCTGTTGTCTGAAAAAAATTATTTCGGGTCTACATAAAACATGAAAAGCCTAGATATAAATAATATAAAAATATGAAACAAATGACTTTAACACAAAGGTTTGCACTAAAAGCTTTGAAAAAGACCGATCACATGAAGACCCCAACTACTAATAATATGTAAGTTGATATCAATAAATTAGTAACGGCTATGCCCGTGTAAAAGATACAAGGCCATTTAATTGTTTTTATACAATGACGCAGCAAAAACAGTAAAAACATAGAAATAATTTACTAATTGCTCCCATCTATAGTTTCTATCCAGAACGACAGTTCTTAATCAATAAGGGCGTATATAATATCTCTCGATGGCAAGCATTTGAAAAATCTCATACTTGACGTTCACTTTTATTTTGAAACATGTGATTTGTCGACTTCTTTAAAATATATAAAGACTTGGATTCATAGTTTCCATAATCTTTTAATGGTACGTGTGTTATCATACAAATGTAATGCGTTTCCTATTTGCAATGTAAAAATGCTTCAAATATTTTAGGTATATTCAAAAACTAAATTGAACATCGCTGAACATTTGAACGCATTGCAGAATCAAACATTGGTTGGTGCTTAAAGACAGTTGTTTTGCATATTTTTTAAATATTTCAGGCTGATTATCTGTACATGTAGTTATTTTTATCTTTTTGTAAATTTGATACCTTTTAAAAAAAACATTTTGTACTCTATTTATATATGATATATTTGTCATCCTATCTAAAGTATTTCTATCCAAACATTATTATTGCCGCTTTTCCGTATACGAGAATAAAGAATGCAAGCACAACATACCAAATCTTCCTTATCATATTTACTTTTAATAAAAGCTGACATAGTGAAATATTATAATACGTGTTAATACATGTGTTTTTTATGCTTCTAAATGCATAAATTAAAAATAAACTACAAAAGAAATAAAAGAACCATCTTTTTCATAAAAAATCTAATTTCTTGATAAATGAAAATGGTATAAATATTAACGAGATTACAGTGTAAATAAATTGAGGACCATGATTGCTCAAAGTATCTTGAAGATGTGAAGAATAAAGTTTCAATAAAAACTAATAACAAAATGCTTATATTTACCCCTGGGAAAATCAGGATAACTTTCGCCCCCTGTCCCTTCTATATGCACAGCATCGATCTTAAAAATAACCAAAATATGTCTGTTTCAAAAGTTATTCTAAATATGTTAGTGCTCATAATGTATGCTTAAGTCGTTTCTACAATTTAAAAAAATACACTTTGAATAAAAATGTAATAATTAATTTACAAGAAAGAATGTAGTTCTTTATTGCAAGATGTTGTCGTAATTATGTTAACATAAAATGTTATTGTGAAAAATAGAGCTTCGATCCTTTTAAAGTTAGAACCAAGTGGCACATATAAATTTCATTTTCAAATAGGACTTAGCTTCAAAATTCTCATAATGTATCAAACTGCACATAAAGGTACAAAAACACCAATTAACTGTAAACAAACATTAGGTTTTTGCACTTAAACTAAACCAATTCCCGTGAATTTGACAAAAGGAAATTCTTCTTGTCTCTTATGTTTGAAATAATTATAACTACATGTATAGTAAATATTGAATAAAAGTACAGAAAAAATTTAAAACTGAGGGAAAAATCATAATTCTTTCATGAAAGAGATGTGCAAATCTAGCTCACATGAATATTTCGGGAAAAAATCAAATCTCATTATTATACGATTGTTATGTATATGGAGTGCAGGCATAAAGATGCTGGATAGTTAAAATTTTGACAAGAAAAAGGGAAAAAATCAAAATGATATCCTGTAAAGTTTTTACTTTAATGGTAAGAATATTTTAGAGCATTTGGCGTCACTTCTCTATCACAAATTCATATACAATTAAGCTAAAAGATTATTAGAAATGATACATGTAGTTTTCAAATTGATTCTAATTCAGAGAAAGACTTTACATGCTAATTAACGCTTACAGAATATTGGTGTCTTTTTTTTGAAAGAATAAAGTTGGTGTTTTTAAAGCAAAATTACAAAAAAAATTCGTGTGGCTCAATTCAAAATGTTTCTAATATTTTCTTTTATATTCTTTTTAATTTTTTAAAGATTTCGATGATATTCTTTCCTTTATTCACCAGCACAGCATGGTCAAGTTTTGTCTACTTGTATGATTTCATATCATCTTAAAAACAGTTTAAATCACAAAAGAATTAATTGAAGGCATAAATTTACGGGGTAAAATGAAAACATTTAATGCAATGACGTTAACAATATCTATTTTAAAATTAGAGCCATTTTTGTTAAAAGATGGTACATTTGCTTGCAAGTTCAAAGAGTACTTGACCCAGTCAAGAAGGCAGGGTGACACAGAGGTATTATCTGATGTCCGAATTCAGTAAATTTCGTCAGGTATTTACATTCCATCAAGGGTATTATGGACCCTTAGGATATGAACGGAAACAGGTCAGATTTTAAATGCCCATCTCTGTTTTATACAAGTCTATTTTCAACTAGGAAGTTTATTTCCATTGGCTAGTAATGTAAACCAATTGAATCGTCGATATATGTAAACATATGAAATATGCTGGCTCTTCGAAATTGTTAGATTCGATATATATTCAATACATATAATGTTATTTTTGTTCAATATTGAGTTCAAATTTTATTTTCAAAAAATGCCAAAAAAGTGCATTTCCTGACTTTTGCTTCTGGTGAAAGAAACGTTAATTCCTGCAGTTAAAAAGAATTAATGATTGAGCAATTTAAAATTTTTATCATCAAAATATAAACACGTCATTGAATCAATCTTTTCCCGCAAAGACATATTCCTGGAATTAAAAGCATGAAACTGGAAGTTACGTATATCTTGAAGATAACACTAAATATTAAAGTCAATCCCATGCAATCAAAATAAACACAGGGTTTCTGGGAAATTAAGGATTGGGAATTATATTTATTAAGTTTCAACGATCGGGCTTTATTAACAGCGTGGAATCTGACCATTTCAATACAAGCCCAAGGTAATTAATAATTTTACTTAACAGATTTTCAGTTTGATTGAATGAATTTTTCATTTGAAGAAAAGCTTTTATATGCTTAAAAGATAAAATTTATTTGTTAAGTAGAAAAAGGCATCTCTTTATTAACATACATCTGAATACAAGAAAAAGATATTTTTAGAAACTTGAGCAATCATGGTCACCTTGATAAATGATATAAATGTATAAATCAATTGATTGGCATTTTTCTCCTACCTTCCGCTTGCAGCAGGATTTATGCCTTTGTTTGTTTGGTTTTGGTTTTGGTTTCTTTCTTTTATCTGCATTTCGTTTTACCCGGCTTTCAAACAGCATTCCTGTCAGTGTAGAAGTATGGATTACTTCATTCTTCAAACTCTCAGGCTGAAAAAAAAAAATATATATGATGAGAGAGAGAGAGAGAGAATTAGTTCTATTATCTTAATTAAGAGCTTTTGCAACATTTCCTCATCAAACTGAAAAAGTCATTACTCTCTCTCTCTCTCTCTCTCAAAATGCCCCTCCCTAAAAGTGTTTTTAGCCTTGTATTTTAAGATATCCCTGTACTTTAAAATAATGCTTTCATTTAAAGACTAAATTTCGAAAGGCACTGAAATAAGGTTTATTTGATTACATCAGTAGGATTTTAATATATCTCGTCTGATTGCTTCTAATCTAAGGTTCCACGGTACGCTTTCAAACCTAAAGATTAACGCAGCATCTCTTATTATCTAGCTTAAAAGTTTATGCACTAGTGATGGGCGCAACAGCACCAGAGAGTTTTGGTTGTTTCTTAAACAAGTGTGGGAGTGAAGGATGCTTTATTCGTACACTTTACTGATGCAAGCGACAAATCGCTACAGAGTGTGTATTTATAAACATTGTATGTTACGGGGTACTCTGATTTGTTTATTTATATGACACTGTGGAATTTGATGAAAAGAACAATTAGAAAGTCTGCATATTTTTTTAAAGATTAGAAAAGAAACCCCATAAACTCAAATATAAAATTCTTATTATTCGATTTCTAAAGCAACGGATGCTTATTTCTTCAAAACGCAAAATCATTTTAAAGGAATGATTTCACAAGGCATGCATTATCTATATTTAAACTTGAAAAACTAACTAAATATAGTGCAGCTTACCTTATGATGCGCTTCATTGGTCACCGACAAAGACTTGCTGCTAATTGCTTCAAGGTCTTGGACTCGTGCCTGCAAAGCATGGAGCTGCTTTAAAATGTCCGAATCATTGCGTTCGTTTGACCGTCCTAAGACAAAAACAATGACCATCAAGTTAATTACTGCAATGAATACACACAATAAACATACACAAATGATATATCTCTTCTGCACTTGTTTGCATTTTGGACACGTTTCTTGGCTATGGTTGTCTATCGTGACAGTTGGTTCCAACCTCTGCAACTTGTATTCCATTTTGTAGAAATATGAAAGAATGAAATGTCTTAAAAGTTATTTCCGACCGCATCTGCTGTGTATGAGGCAATTAACGACGACATGAACGTAAACTCATCCTACAGTTCAGACATGCAGAGTTTAGCGCCATATTGTATACTTGACAGGGAGCTAAATATAAAATTATTGGCCGACATGTATCTAGAAAACCTTTGTAATAAGGCAAGGGTGACCGATTTCAAAATAGCAGCACATAAATGGGCGACCTTGAATTTATATTTGTCTCATTTTGTTCCTTATTTTTAAATGCAAATATATGTATATTTCTTTATTTTAATATTTTTGTATCATTGTAGGTCACCCGTTTTCAAAAAATGCATATCTGCATGATTGAGGCCCCGTGTCTGTCAAAGTCCTGTGAGGTGAGTGAAGGAAAATTCATAAATAGTGACAATAGTTTATCTATACTATTCTATTATTCCAGTTCTAAGTATATGTTTAACATGTTCTTGTCACTATTTTTAAGGTGAGAGATAATGGGAATGTACTTCAAGGATTCGAACTGGTTGGAAATTAAAGCATATGTGAAACAATTCCTCTACAGTTCCCAGAGAAGGGAGGAGAGCTATGGGTTCAATCAAACCAGATTGACAGGCGACAGTACCTTTTCCACGAACCGGAGAAAATTCTCGGAACTCTGTGTTGGTCCTAGTTTTTGGCACAAATCCTGGAGATGGCCTAGCGACCTTGTCTCCTCCCAGCTCTTGTTGACATACTAATATAGAAAGCTACCCCTGTAATTATTTTAAGATATTAGTACAAGTAGGTCATGTAATCACGCATATACAAGGTGATATTCCAGGTTAGAATTTCATCGTATGTCAAAGTTTAATAAACTTTTTTGAATTGTTTCCAAATATGTGAAAATGAAAATATTTATTCTCAATAAGCAACCAAACCGATTTTTAATGAGAATAAATAGAGTTATCTTTCTTGTGAACATAAAATCATTAAAGTACTTCTCTCTTAGCCAAAATGAACTCTCTGGGTTTAAATTCAAGAAGGCAAATACTCATTTTTTCTGAAAAGAAAAAAAAATCGATTATTATTATTTATTCTTAGATTTCATTGATCACTTATAAAAATAATTAAAGAATATTCACAAAGGTAAATAAAAAGACACACATTCAAAATGAATGAAATATATTATTTGTTTCCTGGTTAAAATGTACAGATATATTTCAATATGTATTGATATCCAATAAACACAATATATATTATCTGATACATGTATTTATATATTATATATATTCATTACAGAAAGATCCTTGACAAGAGAAGACAACCTGCGCACCTTTCCTCTAATGTAAGTGTTCATAAACATCCCACCAACTCATACACAGATTCCAGGCAGTAACTGAAAGTAAGATATGCACTTTGTAACAGAAAAGACATAACTAAAATACAGATATTTGACTTGCATATGACTACTTCGGGTATGTTTAATAGAAAAGTAGAAATTGGTTCTCTCTTAAAAAAGGAAACAAGAGCACAAAAAGGTAATAAAAATAAATTTCTCCGAGTAATTTAATCATAAATTAAACATCTTCAACTTGATATATTTATATAACATGCCCATTCAGTAATTAAGCAAATTCAAATAAGGTTTTAATTGAAAGTTTAAAAAATCTTGATTTTTTAAGACTGGTCTTAATTGAACTGCATATTTTGATAACAGATGCCATATTATTATGAATATAATTTCAAAAGTAAACTCAAAAGGATTGTTTTTGTTAATCCTGAAAAAAATCTAGACGTTGTTATTTTTATTTGCATGTTTGATTGTTTAGTTTTATTCATAAATTTCAGGATAGGTCAGCTTTGTTGTGAACTGGAGCCAATAACCACAACACAACCTATTCTCAGGTAGATTCTGAACAAAAAAAGTGTCTTAGAATTGATCTTTAAAAAATACATAACATTTAACTTTATTTTCCATACAAATTATTGTTTCACAACATAATGAAATCATATTAAGAGATTCTAGAAGTATCTAAAGTGATATCTTGTCTTTATATCTTTCAAGCAAAACACATACAATACTAAATTTTCATTTGTAATTTGTTTCGTTAACATGGATTCACTTAGTTTAAAGAACTTGCACCCATCCCTTTGCATATTAATTACAATAAAATGATCAAATCAAACCTATTTATCTGTTCATAATATAGTAAACTCATGAATACTCTATTTTCTCCATAAAAGAGATGTAAATGCTTAATTTTTTTTTTCAAAATGAATCTTTTAAAAATCTTACCATCTTGAATTAAGATATTTTTTTTTGAGTTTTTTTCTATTTCTCCACAGCAAACAGTGCAGTTCCTCCATATCATCTCTGAAAGAAATTAAAATGATCCTTTGTAGCGATTTTTTCAGAGGTTTTGTTTTTCAACGAAACAATGTCACCAAGATGCCATCGATGACAAGAAAAGGCAACTAGTCAATGAGTTTAAATGGAGATTGTGAATGGTTCGTGATGCAAAGGCTGGAATTTGCACATCCTTATGTAACAATGACCTATTGACCATTGTATTGCCACAAACACGTGTGTATTTTGTCATTTCTTCTGAGTAAATGAAGCAAATGAAAAATATGCACACCTTTTTGGCATACTTTTAGTACTTCTTTTTTTTTTGTTTGGAATGGCTTCTCGAGAACTTTTTCTGATTGGATAGCAAACTGGGTCAGAATTGTTTGTCATTAATTTTACTTTTTTCTATTCTATGTTTAAATTTTCAACAATGTAGTTTTATGGATATATTCCTCAAAATGCGTTCAATACTCAATATTAAATGACATGATAAAGTTTTACTTACAGTGTAGATATCCATCCTCTCCCCTGAGAAAAAATTTGGCGTAATGAAGAAAATTGTGCAGGAAATGTTATTTATAAGTTAAACTGGACAGTACTCGGGTAAACCCCTTCTATTTATAGACTTTTGGAAAAGTCCATAATTCTATTTTTACATACACATCTATCTACCCCATGGAATTTTTGATCTATATAAATAAACTCTATATAAGTAGCATACCTTTCTATCCCTGCTCTGGATATTTCCTTGAAAAACTCGAGTGTAACTATTCTTCGAAAACCAGAATATAGCAAAGAATGTCAAGTTATGAAACAGTTAAAAAGAAGGTAAGTTTAGCAATGTACAAATATATTCCCATTTAATTTTTCTATTACTAACCTTAAATTTAGGATATTTTCCCCACAAAAAGAAAAATATAAGCAAAATGTGTACTCTTTATTTAAGAAAAAATTATTGTTTTCATGCCGTGCATTCGCAAAAGGGCAAGGTAACAAAAATGGCCAGTCAGCGGTTTTTATGGGTTGTTGGGCAAAGGGCACGGTGCATGCCAACCAAAAGAGCTTTGAATGACTTTGCACTACCTTAATTAAAGTGGGTGAGGCTAGAGGAAAAATATAGGCAAATATGGGGAAACATCTCCATAATGCATCTGAACAAATCGATTTTTGAAAATGGACGAAATGGTCCAAAACATTTAGATATTATGCTTGAATTATAAGAAAGTTAAAAAATAAATAAAATGCCACAATACTTTACTTTTGAAAAACGTATATTATAACTGTGAAACTGATCCTCAGAGGAACTGCATACCAGAATATTTTAAAAAACAGCTTTTTATTCAAAATAGTGGTAAATAAACATTTTAGTGGCCTTACTTATTTAGTTCTTGTAAAATACGTAAATCATACTATAAGTCTGTTACTAACTTTATTGAAATCGGCACGACACATCAAAATTCATTAAAATATCATGATGTATACAAAATTCATCGAATAAATGAAATGGTATTGAATCTATGTATATATCCGCTTACAATTGATAAATCAAGCTTTTTGTATTTGATAGGCTTGTTTTAAATGGTTTCATTAAAATTGACGTTCTTTCGTAGCAAGACTTTAAAATTCCATTTCAACTTGCAAAAAATGTGTTTAAAATCTCATTGTTAACAATTATCATTTCTGTAAACTGTACTCTTAATTGTTTTTATTAAATACATATGAGGGTGCTTTTCTCAAAAAGCTTTATAATATTTGGAGAAAATCAATATAATTAAAGCTTTAAAGTCCATTAAAACAATACAGATCAGTAGTAGAGCAAACACGGACCCCCAACACATCAGAGGAGGGATCAGATGCCATGGAGGAGTGAGCTTCCCCTGCTGACCGCTCACACCCGCCATGTGCTCCCAGTCATGATCGGAAAATAACGGGAAAAAGCCTAACAATTAGTAGGAAAAACGTCATTCAGTATTTGACTTAATGATAAATTGTATTTGCTGACAAGGTCATTGTATTCAGACCATAGAACTTACGAAATGATGAAATAGGAGCAGAGCAAACACGGACTTCCAAAACATCAGAGGTGGGATCAGGTGAGATGTTTGAGTAGGCATGTCCTGCTGACCGGTAAAATCTACTGGGTGCTCTTTGTCATTATCGGGAAATAATAGTAAAATCTGCTGACAATTGTAAAAAAATTGTTTAATTAGTATGCAAAATTACCGTCAGTCAGCAATGAAATATTTTTTTGCTTCTCGGTCACTGTATCGACCATACAGCTTCCAAAATGGTGACTTTAAACGAGATTACCGGTATTCTTTTTTAATTAACTTGTTTGTCAATAGTTTGCCCCGTTTTAGAAACTGCTCGTACGTCGAGCATGCGATTACGAACTACCTCTGATATATAAGCGGTTTGTATGACTTGTATACTTTGATTGGACTATTAAGCTTGAATAATGTTCATAATCTCCCAATTTTATAAAGCTTTTTCAGATATAATCTATCCGTTAATATAAAAAAGTCAATAATGTATTTCTTTTTTATAATCAGGGACTATTTCATTTTAATCTGAAATTAAACTAGGACGCAAAATTAATTTTGTTGGGTTTGATAAGCTTTTTTTTTTCATTATTTACATGTTTTAAATACCATTAATACCAAATTAAATAACATTTGAAATAAACTCAAAACTATGACAAATAGTTAATGCTTAACAGTGTCTTTAAAATATCTGTCTGGGAGTAGGTAGTTATAATAGTGTTAATATAAGTAAACAAGTCTAATATTTTGCAATGTACCTCAAATTTACAGATTTTTTGGAATGCATTCTCAAACTGCAGGCTAAAATTACTTTACACAAGTCAGAATGTACTTTTCACGTAGGTGTCATTAAAATTTAAAAGCCTATTCGACATAATGATACTCAGCTATTAATAAAATGTTCTACTTTATGCGATAAAAGCTGACACCCATACAACTTTGCAATATATAGTTGGTTGACATTTAAATTGGAATTCATCCAAAAATCAATATGCGTTGCTTCTGCTTTCACGTCGAATTGTAAACGGGTTTTTCATCGTCAGATCATTAGGGTCACATGGTGGACATGACCAGTCGAAAGGAAGGGATGCTTACTCCTGCTTGGCACCTGATTCCACCTCTCATGTCCTTAGAGATCCGTGTTTGCCTACTCCCAATTTGTATTGTTTCCATAACTTTTATATATATGATCGATCCATGTATTAGTAATTTACTTCTAAAAGGATTTGATCATCAATTCTTTGCATCAACATACATTTCATTTACAGAGACATGGAGACGCTACAAACTTTGAAATTCTTTAATGTAACAAAATACATGCTGAGATGGACATCAAATAATATGTACGAAGCAAATTTTTTCTCAACCTACTACATAGTTCACATATTTCAGAGTCAGTTGAAAAACGAATAATGGTTATGATTATCAATTGTTATGTAGAATATGTACATATATACGACTGTGTTTAAAATTTAAAGTGGGCATCCTATAAATGAAGTCATTTTACTTTTGAAAATAATAAAATTACATGTACAAAACTAAAGAAATTTTAAAGAAACTTGAAAATTCAAAGTATATCTTCAAATATATTTAAATAACGATTAAAAATAAGACGTTTAAACATTAACAAAATGAACAATAACCCGTATTTCTCTGCGTTTTCATATGATATATGTATAGGATATGATATGAGATCAGTATTCAAGAAATGTCACAAATAACTATGTTTTGTTTGTACAAATGCACTCAAAAATAACTTTATAATTGTTCTATCAGAAGTAAACACAGACTCAGAATTAAATGTACTAACTTGATAAACTGTACACCAGGGGTTCAGTTAGATTCGAGTCTAAGACATTTCATCAAGACATCAGATGAGTTCTCATAACTCTCAGATGCATAATCAAATAAGTTCTTTTCTCAGACACTTCAGAAATATCTGTCTAGTTAGATGAGTTTTTATCTAATACATCTCAGTGTATCTCTCTGATAAGATGTGTTCTTATCTCAGAAACATCTATCTAATCAAATAAGTTCTTATCTCAGGCATCTCAGAAACATGTTTCTAATCAGATGAGGTCAGCAGGGGATGCTCACTGCTCCATGGCACCTGATCCCACCTCTGATGTTTCGGAGGTCCGTGTTAGCTCTGCTCCTACTTTGTATTGTTTTATGGACTTTGATATTGAACACTGTTTGTTATCTCCACATCCTTCATCTTCTAAGGATTCAGACATTAACGTACATTGAACTCTAATAAGCATAAAACATCAATAATATTTACATTTCTAAAGAATTGCCGAATTTTCATATTATACCATTTGAATTATTTAGCACATAATACCAAAACTACGAAAGAAAAACAACCCCAAAGAACGTCTTGTCTGGGCTAATTGTTACAGCCGTTTCTCTGGTGATCACTTTAATTTGAACTGTGTCCCCTTTCTTTAAATAATGAAGGCCCATCATATTGCATGTCTTCTCCTTTGCATTGAAGAAATCCGATATTTCATTTGGTTCATATTTATCAATACTATCGGCACAGTGAAAGATTCTTTTACCCGAAACAAAAATTCCGAAGAATTCTCTGGGATCCTTTGTAAATTTCTCTATCTACCAAAAGAAAAAAAATTTCTCAAATCAATTCAACATTAATTTATGGTATCAATGTCAGAAAAACAAATATCAGAAAGCTTTATAAACAGTTTAATTTAACTTTTCGTTTGTCAGCTTTCCTTAATTTATACGCAACAACATATGCCATTATCACCTGAAGGTGGACTTGATGTCTTTCGGTTGATTAGTATACTCCTAGTACGAACGAACTCTAAAACGAGGCAAGCTATTGAGCATTGACAAATAAGTTGACTAAACAAGGATCTCAACAGTCCTGTTTAAGTCATCAAATCTGAAATTTTATGGTCGCTACAATGACCTTGTTAACAAAGGCAATCTATAATGTTGAATCGTTAGATCATTATCTTCGCAATGATTAATGTTTGCCCAATAACGACAAGGATCACCTGCCGGGGCTGACCGATCAAGAGGAAATGCTTACTCCTCCATAGCACCCGATCCTATCTCTGATGTTTTAGAGGTCTGGGTTTGCTCTGCTACCAGCTTGTATTGTTCCAATGATTTTTTGAGCTCAATTACAACTGTATACAGGGAAATTTTCGTCCCCGTTTTATTTTCGCACCTTTCGCCCTTGCCACAGGTGGATGAATTTAAAACAGGGCGAATTGAAATAACACAGTTAACATTCTTAAACAGAACTCTGATTGGGCGAATTCAAAACGGATAAAATGAGAGCAAGTGTAAAAGGGCGAAAATAACACGGGGCGAAAATGACCCTGTATACAGTATTCATTATATAAAAGTGTCATCAGTCTAGATTGTTTTAAATGAAAGCTGTCCATTAAGATAAATATGTGCTATTTGATGCACCAACTTTCAACTGATACTTTGGAACAAACCTGCATCCTTTGTAGCTAATAATACTTAATATTCAATAATATACTAGTATATGGATAAAAATACATGGCGTCAAAATATATTTGACAAAATTATAATTTAACAAATAGATAAAGGCAGAGTGGGTGGACTTTTTCAAACAACAGGGAATAGTTTAATTTCGCTTTAATAAAATACCATACACATACCGGTAGTTTAACTTCTGTTAAAAAATAACTCTTATAAGATACTATACACAGTTACCTGAGCATACAAAAGATAAAGTCCTGATTGGAGTACTTCAAATGATTCGTGTCTGTCCGTATCAAGTTTCAGTATGGTGTTTTTGTACTCATTTTTCATCCAGTCAGCTTCTTGAAAATATGGAATAGCTTTGTATTTCTCTGTAAATGTGAAATTTAAGATAATGAATTTTATAAGAATCAACTTGTTATGTTGCATTTTGTTCGATATCTTTGATAATTATAATTTTTAAATTTGATTCTTGTTTCAAGAATTTCCATATACTGTATCAAAATAATGATCAAAGAAACTTCTTACACAGAATGAATATTAACCATGGTACACCTTTGAATTAAGAATGATATGTTTTCTTTTTTTTTCTTATGTTGATGATAGAAATTTATTTTAAAATACGTCAGATACAAACAAAATTATTGCGTATGTATTCATAGAGCGTGAAAAAATTACCTCGACTCCAAAATGTTTTGTTTGAAGGGCAATAGAAGTCTTCTTTACTCAGAACACATTCTACAATGTTACAAAACAAAAAGGTAAATGTTGCTCTTAACATTGCTTAAAATAGTATAGGTAAAATAAAATAAAAAGTTAAGGAATGAAACTTTAACCTTGCGGAGGAGGAGATGATTTCCAGTTTAGAAGTTTTTAATTTCAGATGCAGACTACTCGACTGGATATATAGAAACCACGGTGTTTAATTGTAGTTGAATTATATCCACCTCTTGCGATTTTGCTTCTGTCATCATGCTTTTACATGGCAGACAATCTAACCCACTTTCCATATGTGACATACTTACCTCTTACATTCGGTGGACTGGTAATAAAATGGGCTGCTTTAAATTTTCCCTAAAGACAGAAAATCGAAATTCTTATAAAATATTTCTTTATAGAACATGTTTTGGTGAACAGGGCCTAATGATGAGACACCTGTTAGTAACATTAGTAATACTGCTTCATACAGGTTGGGAAAAAATCAAACAGATCTCCAAACCATCAGAGATGGGATTATGTTCCATAAAGGCGTAATCATCCACTGTCAATTGGTCGAACAGTAGTTAAGTCTAGATCACATTTTATTTTCATTTTTTTGTTTAAAGAAAGAATTTATAAGATATCACTGCCATTTCATTCAAGCTTGTAAAATTGAAACATGCATTTTCTTTTTCTTTTAGTTTTTGCATTTACGTTATAGTAGCTTACTCATATGAGATGTGTATACTGAGTCTGTATACTAAAATTGAAATTAACTTACAGGGGGGCCTTGTATGCCAGGAATTCCTGAAAAAGAATGAAACGTGAACTGAAAATGTGAAAAATGTTTACTATAGCTAGACTGCAGTGATTTATATATAATTATGTTCTTTTGAGTTAAAGTACAAGTTAATCACTTGCGTTTAAAGTTTCCGAGTGAAAAATGTTCTAATGGGAGTTTAACAACAAATTTAATTTTTAATTTTAAAAATAGAAATGTTCACTTTTTTGTAATATTATAGAAAAACATGCTTATAACGAAGCGCCGGTAATGGACGATTTTACTAGGTCATATTGGTAATTCGTTATTGTCATCATATTCTTTATATGTTTAAAACCCACGGAGAATGAAAATTTCTTCGCTATAAGCGTGGAATCATTATAACCGTGTTCCACTATAAGCGTGCTTTACTATACTTTCAACTTGCCTTTTTCTCCTCGGGGACCCGGAGCCCCTGGTGGACATTTACATCTTCTGCGATTTCTGATTTTGTTTCTTCTACGTTTGTTCTTTCGGTTTTTCTCTTTAAATAAACATATAAGAATCTTATTCGCATATTTTACTTTTATGACAAGAACAAAAGTATTTTAAGTTCCATAACTCTTCCATAACTCTTTCGAACGCTGGGTCTTTGATTTTGTATCTGTCTCGTAAGTTTCTTCAAGATTCCATAGCTTACAATAACTTGATTTTATTCTTAAATAATTTTCTTTTTGCATATGCATTATACGTTTAAAAAATCGACTTAGAAACTAAGTTGTAAACCTTGATACAAAACCTACTTGTTTTGGGTGGTTTAGTTGCAGTATCGACGCTCCTTCTGATTCTTTTCACTTCTGATGAAACACTAACAGTGTGCATCACGGATACAACTGATTCTTTGGAGTCCTAAAATAAAAAAAAAATCTTTTTATTTTTAAAAATTGACGTTTTTGATCAAACATAGATCTAGATATCAGAATATTCAGATATCATAAGAATTTCCTAAATGCCATATACAAAGAATTGTCAGAAACAGCTTAAAATTTCCAGAACAGTACTTTATTCTAAATATATATTTATCTTTAAATTATTTTTTTCTATGTAAATAACAACATACTTACTTTTTCAGTGTCTTTATATTCAGGAAATGACATGGATGCTAGAATTTTGGAGAGTTCCCTTACTTCACTCTTCAGTGTTGATATTTGGTAGAAAGACCAAATGCAGTAAAGAAATGCGGCAACAAGCAACACGTCCTTCGCAACGGAAGATGCAGATAAAGAAAAATTTATATCTACTTTCCTTTTCGGTTCAGACATTTTAAAACTGCAACAGTATTTAAAATTTGCAGTAAAAAGGTAACATTTCCAAGATTATTTTCTTCTTCGAGTTGTCCCTTTGCACATGTTTCTGACTGCGACAACTTCTATTTTTCCCGGGAAGAAGTCTAAAATCGTTACTTCCTGTGCCGTTACAAGAAAGTTCAACAACCCAATTCGTGGAATTCTAGCAGGTGCCCCTGTTGAGCATAATGCATATATATTTTACGCTACATTATTTTGCATATTTAAATGGGACAGGTATTGAGTTCATGTCAATTCTTCTTAAATTTAATGACAATTAACTGAATGGCCTTGAGTGCAATTTATCTGTGGCCGTGATAATAGTATTTACATGTTTGATAAAAGCAGAGGGATTATAGGAACACGTGTTCAATTTATTTTATTATTTTTTTTACATATCTCTACTACGTAAATACCGTATGACACGTGATACAATGATGCATTTCAAACGAATTTTTGAAAATTGTCTTTTTTTCCCTAAATTACTAAGATCAAAACGTGTTTCTGGTTTTTACGACTTGTATAGAATGATTTTTTAATTAATAATTTCCATTTACATATCCGTAGATATACTAGTATTTGAAACGGGGGACGGAATTTTTCACAATGTAGAGAAGAGAGTTAAAAGTTTAAATGTTGAGGCTTTCATGGGACCTCAGTTTATACCGTCTCGTCCGATGAACCGATCTCCACGTCTCAAAGTGGATTTGAACCCGCGACGTAAGGATAAACTCCTTATGTCGACTCTAGAGCAACCTCTTTAACCACTACGCCACGCCATAGACTTAAAAGAATGACAAGATAGAAATTTTGCTACCAACAAATTTCTTCTAAATGGCATTATACGTTAGTATAGTAAAATGTGGAGATAATAAGCAGTGTTAGTGCATAAAACACGGATCCCTTAAAATTCCAGAGGTTGGATCAGGTGCGTTGGAGGAGTTAACATCCCTGTCACATCAAATTCAGTATTCAAACAAACCTAACAATTAGTATAAAACAAGTCAGAGAGAATCAGACCTAATGTTACTTGGTCATATTTGCTGACAATGTCATTATAGCGACATTATTTACGAATTGTTGACTTTAAATCTAAACTAGGTTGTTGAATTCCCTGTAACGTCAACTTTAGAAGAATGTCTAGCTTTAAAAAAAATTCGTACCCAGAGCAAGCATTTTAGTAGCGAATAAGTTAGAAGACAGAAACACCATAAGCGGGTGAAAGTGGTGAAATACTACATAAATAAACAACCTCTCCGATAGAAAAGCATCTTGTTTGTCGTACATTTAAGTTGTTTTTATATTGCCCTTGCAGTCTATATAGCTAGTTATATATCCAAGGTGGCAAACTCTGTGGTATTTTTTTTTCTCAAAAATTTCAAGTTCATTTGGCTATATCCAATTGAAAAATACATCTATTCAGTAAATAAATATACATTGTTCATTGATAAAACATTAAACATTTAACGAGATCATAGATGTGTTTCAATTTATTGTTTAGGTTTTTCAATGTCATTATCCGTCTATACATATTTTGTCACGTTTTGAGCAATATTGCCCCAAAGTTTGTATTTTCAGGCTTGAGTATGACTGCTGTATTTGCTGTAAGAAATCTGATGGAGAGTTGACTACCCTGTTGTAGAAAGAAAACACCGGACACACTACAGGTTTTCCCTTTTGAGTACATGAAAGGGTTAGAAGGATTTGATCTAACGTAGTCGAGGCTTTCCCGGCAGTCCAGCTTACGATTGCTGTCAATGTAGATCGCTACGTCGTGAGATGATTTTGTGGCCTGGATCAAAACCTGAAGCATATATAATACGACAGAACAGTTTAAAACTGTATCAAGCAGAGAATGGAGGTTTAAGTTATGGATGAAACAGTATCAGAATTAATGGATTTAAAGCAAATAGGAAAAGAACAGAAAAAGACAGGAATGATCAGAAATTGAACCTGAAAAGAAGAACGTTAAAACAAACTACTACTAGTTCGTGTACTGGAGTTTAGAAGGGTAGACCTTTATCTGTAGACTTAGATATAGTAGTATGTACTGATATGATTTGCAATCGTTCATATTCACTTTCAAATTACTGATAAAGGTAAGTGTCAAAACCATCGAGATAATGATGAACTTTAAAAACTATTTCAAGGCAATGCAGTGACACAGTAGTATCAATGATCTGGTATTTTAATAATAAACTTAACTAAAAGGCCAATTTATTTTAATTCGGCTGGGGAAATGAGTGGAATTGCAGAAGAAAATATAGATATAAAATGTCTGGTTCGCTTTGCAAGAATTTTTCATTGATAAGAATTAAATCAAAATAAAATAGATCCCTTTTATGGTATATTTTACAATAAAATGATAAAAATATCTACCGTAATTGTAACTGTTAAATAAATGAAAATATCCTAGTAACTTTAAAAACACTGGGATTTACAGACATTCCTGCTAGAAAAGTGCTTTAAATCAATATCAACAAAGAGAAATAACGCTATGGGAGTTGTCACAAATTACAAGATTGGAGGATGCAGAACTGGATGCACATTAATACAAGAAATAATTATGTAAGCTTAAGTTGATATCAAGGTAACTCCAGCTGAGTAGCAATAAAATGAAAGAGAAACTGTAGTATAAATTAAGATGGAAAACAAAAGAATATGAAAATAAAACTTCTCCAAATTGGACTAATACAACCTTGTATCTTGTGCCTACAGTGTAGCATACGAGATTGTACAAAACTGCAAGCTTACATTGACATTAAAGAGAAACTCGTAATCTATCGAAAAGGTATCAGGTAAACCATAATCTTACATTGAGATACAAAAGATGGAGGCCAGATTTTGTCACTGAGAAGGAACTTGTGTCTGCTTGGCTTTGTGAAAGAGGTTCAATCTCCTCAATATGTTGTGACTTCATCCAAGGAGAGGGTCTGAAGAACTTGACCCCATGAAGAGGATCTACAAAGAGTTTGTGGATACAGTACGTTTAAAAGAATGTTGATTCTACAATAACAAGTGGAGACAAGGGAAATTATCATTATTTGTAAGATCAAGGAAGTAATGAGCTAACCGTTTATCATAAATGTTTGGTTTGCACAAAAAGTTCCTGACCAGACGGAGCAGCAGGAACCTGAAACGGAGAGCTTTTTAAGATTAATAAATTTAAAAAAATCACATGGGATATTCATAACGGGATGGTTCAGTAATTAACTCATGCTGCTCTTTACGAAGCTTGATAATTTAATTTGCTGTTACGTAATAATGTCATCTTCATTATGAGATGCTTTCGTACTGAACCAACCTTTGCATGGTATTCCTTGCTTCTGATAAATGTCGTGATACTCGTGTGGCACATAATGAACTGCAGTTACTCCTGAATTAACCTAAAACAGAGACAGAACTAAAAAAAAACATTAGCAAAAAAATTTCATCATATTTTTTCGGATTAAATGATTATCAGTCTCAAAATCATTCAAAGATGTGAACTTACATCATTCAATAATTCCAAATCTGAAAGAATAAAAAAAATTAATTATTAGATATCATTCCGTTATTGAAAAATTTTTGTTTACCGGTAATAAACACTTATTGAAAACCAACTTAATGCAGAATGGGGAAAACGTACTTGGGCCTCCAGACAAGAATCTTTTAGTTCCTACATGTAGGTTTTCTGAAAAGCAAAAACAGAAAAATTACTTTTTGTAGCTTTTCTTGCTCAATTACTTTTATTGTAAATAATTTCTTTAATTATATTTTATATACTTAAATTCTAATACTTGCATCTTCCTTCAACCTGTTCCAGTCGTTAAACTTTTTTTGAAAAGAAAATATTTGGAAGCCTATTCAAAATTGTAATTATTCACATTCTCAAGCAAACAATTTATGCTATCCGACGTGAAACGCATTAAATAGTTATTTATAATAATATACTGAAGCTACTACCTTTAGTCAGAATATTTGTTCTATAACTATTTCCAGCAACTTCGTCTAGCATTCTTTCAAGATCTATCGCTGACTTTTGCTTTATACTCTACAATAGAAATGTGTATATAGAGGTGGTGTACTTTGGTGCATATTGCAAATTAAAGAAATTATTTGAAAACTTATTTTTTTTTTTCAAAATAGAGAACAGGAACAAACCGTGATATTCCAGTTGAAAATTTTTGATGAAACCAAATACTCATTTTTTCTGAAAAGAAAAAAAAATCGATTATTATTATTTATTCTTAGATTTCATTGATCACTTATAAAAATAATTAAAGAATATTCACAAAGGTAAATAAAAAGACACACATTCAAAATGAATGAAATATATTATTTGTTTCCTGGTTAAAATGTACAGATATATTTCAATATGTATTGATATCCAATAAACACAATATATATTATCTGATACATGTATTTATATATTATATATATTCATTACAGAAAGATCCTTGACAAGAGAAGACAACCTGCGCACCTTTCCTCTAATGTAAGTGTTCATAAACATCCCACCAACTCATACACAGATTCCAGGCAGTAACTGAAAGTAAGATATGCACTTTGTAACAGAAAAGACATAACTAAAATACAGATATTTGACTTGCATATGACTACTTCGGGTATGTTTAATAGAAAAGTAGAAATTGGTTCTCTCTTAAAAAAGGAAACAAGAGCACAAAAAGGTAATAAAAATAAATTTCTCCGAGTAATTTAATCATAAATTAAACATCTTCAACTTGATATATTTATATAACATGCCCATTCAGTAATTAAGCAAATTCAAATAAGGTTTTAATTGAAAGTTTAAAAAATCTTGATTTTTTAAGACTGGTCTTAATTGAACTGCATATTTTGATAACAGATGCCATATTATTATGAATATAATTTCAAAAGTAAACTCAAAAGGATTGTTTTTGTTAATCCTGAAAAAAAATCTAGACGTTGTTATTTTTATTTGCATGTTTGATTGTTTAGTTTTATTCATAAATTTCAGGATAGGTCAGCTTTGTTGTGAACTGGAGCCAATAACCACAACACAACCTATTCTCAGGTAGATTCTGAACAAAAAAGTGTCTTAGAATTGATCTTTAAAAAATACATAACATTTAACTTTATTTTCCATACAAATTATTGTTTCACAACATAATGAAATCATATTAAGAGATTCTAGAAGTATCTAAAGTGATATCTTGTCTTTATATCTTTCAAGCAAAACACATACAATACTAAATTTTCATTTGTAATTTGTTTCGTTAACATGGATTCACTTAGTTTAAAGAACTTGCACCCATCCCTTTGCATATTAATTACAATAAAATGATCAAATCAAACCTATTTATCTGTTCATAATATAGTAAACTCATGAATACTCTATTTTCTCCATAAAAGAGATGTAAATGCTTAATTTTTTTTTTCAAAATGAATCTTTTAAAAATCTTACCATCTTGAATTAAGATATTTTTTTTTGAGTTTTTTTCTATTTCTCCACAGCAAACAGTGCAGTTCCTCCATATCATCTCTGAAAGAAATTAAAATGATCCTTTGTAGCGATTTTTTCAGAGGTTTTGTTTTTCAACGAAACAATGTCACCAAGATGCCATCGATGACAAGAAAAGGCAACTAGTCAATGAGTTTAAATGGAGATTGTGAATGGTTCGTGATGCAAAGGCTGGAATTTGCACATCCTTATGTAACAATGACCTATTGACCATTGTATTGCCACAAACACGTGTGTATTTTGTCATTTCTTCTGAGTAAATGAAGCAAATGAAAAATATGCACACCTTTTTGGCATACTTTTAGTACTTCTTTTTTTTTTGTTTGGAATGGCTTCTCGAGAACTTTTTCTGATTGGATAGCAAACTGGGTCAGAATTGTTTGTCATTAATTTTACTTTTTTCTATTCTATGTTTAAATTTTCAACAATGTAGTTTTATGGATATATTCCTCAAAATGCGTTCAATACTCAATATTAAATGACATGATAAAGTTTTACTTACAGTGTAGATATCCATCCTCTCCCCTGAGAAAAAATTTGGCGTAATGAAGAAAATTGTGCAGGAAATGTTATTTATAAGTTAAACTGGACAGTACTCGGGTAAACCCCTTCTATTTATAGACTTTTGGAAAAGTCCATAATTCTATTTTTACATACACATCTATCTACCCCATGGAATTTTTGATCTATATAAATAAACTCTATATAAGTAGCATACCTTTCTATCCCTGCTCTGGATATTTCCTTGAAAAACTCGAGTGTAACTATTCTTCGAAAACCAGAATATAGCAAAGAATGTCAAGTTATGAAACAGTTAAAAAGAAGGTAAGTTTAGCAATGTACAAATATATTCCCATTTAATTTTTCTATTACTAACCTTAAATTTAGGATATTTTCCCCACAAAAAGAAAAATATAAGCAAAATGTGTACTCTTTATTTAAGAAAAAATTATTGTTTTCATGCCGTGCATTCGCAAAAGGGCAAGGTAACAAAAATGGCCAGTCAGCGGTTTTTATGGGTTGTTGGGCAAAGGGCACGGTGCATGCCAACCAAAAGAGCTTTGAATGACTTTGCACTACCTTAATTAAAGTGGGTGAGGCTAGAGGAAAAATATAGGCAAATATGGGGAAACATCTCCATAAACTGAAAAACAGTAGTAAAACAAAGTATTTCTGTGTTGTGACCAAATTGATATACAGCATGATGTGTACAAAAAGCAAACATAGGTTTACAAAGGGGGAGGGTGTATTTAATCAAAATGTTATCTACTGAAAAACAGTAGTAAAACAAAGTATTTTTGTGTTGTGACCAAATTGATATACAGCATTATGTGTACAAACAGCAAACATAGGTTTACAGAGGGGAGGGGGTGTTAAATTGTGTTTTTATTTCATCAAAATGTGTTATCTACTGAAAAACAGTAGTAAAACAAGGTAAATTTGTCTTAAATGTATTTGTGGAGAATTTTAATGTGATAGGCTAATCAGCATTATAATTTTTTTTTTTGCATTTTGAGTGTACTAAGTATGCTTATGATGTAAATGTAGAGACAATAAAAAACTTTCTTTTTTGTTTGTATTTTTTTTTTTATATATGATATATATATTTATATTTTGATTATTATAAATCTGCAATCTTTATTTATTGTCGTAAATGGTATTTTTAACTGTTATTTGATTCTTCTCATGTGAAAGTTAAATTGAAAGATGTAGTAGAAAAATACTCAGGTTCCAAGGAAAATAGAGAATTAATTTAAAAAGGAGATGCATGCTTGGTAAACATTAAAAAAATCAATACTCACTGTTATCCACAAGCCATTGTTCTACTACTTACAATACTATGATCAGACCAATGGTTTAATAATGCTAAACCTTCTCAACAGAGCAACCTGCAGAGAAGACATGTAAATTTCATAGCATTACTTGAATGTTTGATAATAAGACACTTTCCCATTTACAAAGTAAGAAATAAACATAGATATTTTTTTTTTTTCAAATGGTCAGCTTTAGAACTGGATAAGTATAATTATTTCAAACTTGAATGTTCATAGCAAAGTTTTCCATTCTGTGCAGGCAGTTACCACTTGCTTGTTTTAATAAGTACCTTTTTGCTATGCAATATAAAAGCTGCCATTTTGTTTGCTTTGATTTTTGAAGCAAATTCAGTTAGAAGGGTCACATTTAAGAGTAATTAAGGGGGTTAAAATCAGTAACATGTATAGGGGGGGATGTAAATTGTCTCCTTTTGTATGATTATTAACTTGTTGAAATTTATTTTATTGATATAAATATAGCAGACATTACTTAATTATTAAACTTAATATTTATACGTATATCTGTTTGCTTTAGAGAAAGTCAAAACGCAATTTTGAATATACCCGGTAATATTGACTATCACCTGCTTTATGAGAAAAGTAAATTAAATAGATTTAATCAATGTGCATGAAGAATGTGTTGCAGTTAAAAATTATCCATTGGGTTCTTCAGTTTTACATTTTCAAATTACATTAGGCCCAGAGGCAAATACAAAATCGGAAAGAAAACTTGGATAGCATGATGCACTAATAATTGGCCTTTATGAATTAGTATCAAAAGAAAAACCATCCAGCTCTGTAAATTCGTCTTGTTTTTGCATTCCGATGGAAAATCCCATCCTCCTTTCGAAAGTTTTAATCGGTCTGATAAGAGTACTATACATGTAGTACTTTTATAGTGTTATCGACGTCGGTCAGTGTCCGAAAAGAACGACCAACGTATACTAAAATAAAAGTTGCCACCTTTATGAATTAAGGATGAACTTTAAGATCAAAAAGTCCTGAAAAATATATTTATAAACTTTCTATGAAATACTAGTAAATGTAAATCGGGTCGTTTGTTTGAGTTTTTTAACTTTTGGGCGATTCAGTATGAGGAGGAGTGGACCGCATGATGCAATCGAATTCAATACCGAAACACCACTGTCCTAACCAGGTTATACCAAGTCCGCACCGACTGAAGAATTGCACAACCCCTGTGGAAATTAACTTACTTCCTTACCCATCCTTATAACGTGGTTGGCTGCTGATTTCAGGTTAATCGGAACACTTTTTACTATATAAAGTTTACACATGTCATATATGTACCTATATTTGTTTTGATTACACTATCGGGTAAAAATATTGACACAGCCAAAACGTTTTCCAATAGTGACAAGTAAATATGACAAATTGCAAGGTTTATTCCTTAAATGAAATGGCTTATACGTCTAAAAAGTATCGAAAGAAAGCTGGAATTAAAATTGCTGTTATATTACTTTTTATAATGGTCGTTGGAGTTTGCAGTTGCTTGCTTGTCGTTTATATTAAGATGATGGACGAAGTGCAAAACGTAGTGGAAAAAGTGAATAATCTGAGCAGAATCTTAGGTTCATCAAAAATTTTCAACTGGAATATCACGGTTTGTTCCTGTATGATGAAATAAAAACACAATTTAACACCCCCTCCCCTCTGTAAACCTATGTTTGCTGTTTGTACACATAATGCTGTATATCAATTTGGTCACAACACAAAAATACTTTGTTTTACTACTGTTTTTCAGTAGATAACATTTTGATTAAATACACCCTCCCCCTTTGTAAACCTATGTTTGCTTTTTGTACACATCATGCTGTATATCAATTTGGTCACAACACAGAAATACTTTGTTTTACTACTGTTTTTCAGTAGATAACATTTTGATTAAATACACCCCCTCCCTTTGTAAACCTATGTTTGCTGTTTGTACACATCATGCTGCATATTGGCCACTACACAACCAAAGGTGCTCATCACTGTGGGTAGTTCCTGTCCCTCCACCCACGTCTGTTTGCCGTTTTCCTCCTTTAACCAGCACAGCCCAGCCATCCAACTCTTGTCGTCCTCTCCTCCCACAATTAAAATTGTATTGCTGTATTTCACGATCCCTAAGAAATAAATTTGTAGATTTACTAGATGAACATGATGAAAAGATTCCCACAAAGTAACATTCAGTACACATGAACATCTATTGGGAAACACAATGCCTACTTCTATCAAATCAACTTTTAATTTGACCTTTGATCTCATGGACAAAGCTTGAACTCTTCTTACAGCAATTAAGTTGCCTGACTTAGTTTCAAGCTTTTAAATAATATTATAAAATATTGAAATTTATTTATTCAAATTAATGATCTTGTATGCATTTAATGACCATTGCTTGTAAAATGCAATGACTCTTCATTCATTTTTTTTTTATTTTGAAATGATGAAAAACATAAATTTATCTGAATATCAAAAAATATATTTATATTTCTATCAATAAAATAAATTATCATAAATGCATTAATTTTTATTTATTCTTTAAACTGTGAAACTAATGTATGAAGGGAGATAATACAGAAAATTTTCAAATCTAGCAGAGAGATGGAAAAGCATGCTGTCAGAATTGAAAAATTCATGTTAAAACTTTTCATCAATAAAAAGCTCATTAATTATCTTTAGTACCTGCACCACACAGGGCATTAGGAAGCTCCGGTCCCTCACTCCATGTATCTATGGCTGGATCAAACACCTCTACTGAACTTACACAGTGTTCAGGGAGAAACTCTTTCTTCCACTTGTCACTTAGTTCTGAATTTCCTCCTATGTATTAGAAATATTGAAACATTTCACAACTCCATTCTAAACAGGAAACAAGATCTTTTTTTCTGACAGGAGAAATTTAATAATTCATGTCAAACTCCTAAATAGTTTCTCAAAATTTAATTAATTAAATATTTGCAATATCTTAAATAATCTGTGTGAATTGAAAATGTCACTCAGCCAGAAAATGTACCTTTTTTTTTGAGATGATACAATTTAAAAATTTTTTGGTACATATATATGTGCATTGCTATTTCCTAAATACTGGACTTCACGTTATAGAAATTTAAAATTAGTTTCTTAACTGTTTCGAATATTTTCTTTCTGTTCATAAATAGTAAATACTTCTTAAAATTCTAATATTCCTTGATTACTGACCAATGACATAAATCTTGTCTTTGTGAACCACACAGCCAGCCAACACTCTGGATGTAGACATGGGAGGTAACTCTACCCATGTATCATCAGCTGGATCATACCTACAATATTTATACAGGTATACTCACTAAATTCTAGTATTTGAGTTTACATATTAAACATTTTTATCAAAATTTATTTTAAAATAGCTTGAGGAAGGAACAAAAATGTTAATATAGAGGCATGTCAAGCAGAGACTTTGTTCAATGAAGATGCAAAAAAATTATAATTTTGCAGCATGACACTCAAAATTTTCATACTTGTAAAGGTGTCTTCTACCTATTCCCACTTTTTAAAAATCTCAATTCCACCTATTCCCACATGAAATCTTACCTTTTTCTACTTAATTTTCAAAAAGTGGGAATAGGTAGAATGAACCCTTGTATATATCTGTACCTATATGCTGTTTTACTGATTTTGTCAGTGGTCTCCCCACCAAACACATAGAGTTTGCCTCTGTAACTTATGCTGGTCATAAACCTCAGAGGAATTGCTAATGGGGCCACCAGTATCCAGGCATTGGTGTGGGGGTCATAACGCTCAACTGTGCTCAGAATTTCTGATCCATCCTGTCCACCAATTGCAAAGGCATACCTATCAAATAAAAGGAATTTATTTTGAAATTTGACATCCATACACTAATTATATATGAACAAACAGAAGTCTCTGATGAGACTTTAGCTCCACTGGTTTGTACTTTATGTCTTACATAGTGTATATGTATTTTTGAAGAGTCTACTTGTGTTCAAAGTTTAATATGACCACACTGTATGAGAGTATGAGTAGTGTTTTGAAAGAATTTAGAAAATATTCTAATTTGGTGATCATGACAACATTGTCAAATTGAAAAAAAAAAGAAGATAAATGACAAATAGAACTACATGTATGTATCTTAGAATATTTTACTTTTCTACCAAGTCGTACTGAAATTAGACCAAAACTGAAGAGGAGTAACGTTTAGAAGAATTGCTTAAAGCCAAAAATTCCTTACAAAAGCATAAGCTCTTCTGGTCTCTGACCAGTAAAACTAATTCAATATGAATTTGATACATCTAAGCTGCATGTTCAGATTGTCTTTTACCCTTTTAGTTTGCCAAGGGTTTCTAATCCAAAATCTTCTCTACTATTAGATTTCAGATCGCAAACCCTTGGCTATCCATTTTTTTTTTTTTAAAATATCACATCTTAAAGTATTGCAGTTCTTATATGATTAAGAAAGCTTAATTACTGAGAATAAACCAATATTGGTTAAAAATTGTTCATTCATATGACTGTGTGAAATTTTCAACATGCTAAAAGGTTTATGACTGGCATACAGTGATGCAGTTAAGTGACTCAGGTGACCTTATCAATCAGACCTACAGTGAATCAAAAAAAGAAATATATTAAATACCCATCAACTATAACTAAAGAAAACTGTGATCTGGACATGTGCATTTTGGCTTTTGGTGTCCAGCTCTTCTCTATCTGGTCAAACACATAGAAGTTACTGGACACGCCTTCAGTGGTTACTGATCCTCGGTAGTTCAGCTTCCGAATCGATCCCCCTGCCAAGTAAATCTGGTTATCCCCAGTGATGGCACACCCTGAAATGGAGTGAAAAAGTTTTCAATAAACATATAGGTATACGGAATATCAGAAAGAAAATGTTAAATCAATATAGAATATTTCATTACCGTATAAGTGGAATTCTTAGCGAGACCCAAATTTAGCGATTTGTTCTCAAAAAGTGGTATTCAATTTTTAGCGAGATGTAATGTTGGCGATTTTAAATTACTCACTAAGGAAGGTATTACATATAAAATGCAATGAATGTTTAGGGATATTTAATTTTAGCAATGTCAGCATCCTCGCTAATAATGCCAAAATAAAATCCTAGCTAAAAATTCTACTTATACGGTATCACAGGATCATAAGGAACAAATTATATGAGACATTTAAACGTTTCATAAAAAGGTGCAATTTACTGCTTACAATTCATGATTACAAACCTGGAGTATATAAACTTTGTGGTAATTTACAAATGGTAATGACTTCTCCAGTTTTGGGTAAGAGCATCTCCATGCTGTTGAACTTTTTCATTTGTTCCTCTGTGTAAGGATTGGCTATAATCATTACTCCCGTCTCGTACACCATTCCTCTTCGAGGCATGAGATTCAGGTCCATTTCATGTTGTCTGTTGCGTAGCATGTGAAAATATCTCACAGTGTCCAGAATTTTTCTCAGAGATTCACAATCTTTCAGTGTTTTGCACCTGTCAATTCTATCACAAAAATAATAAGAGCTAATGTTTGCAAATCTTACACAATTCATTATTTCCATTAGATGTGCCATTCTGTTGTCTTTATCAGTCAACAACCACTCCATGCAGGCTTCGTAAACAGTCTCCTCATTGGTTACATTAATGTCATCATCGCTGATAATCTCCACTAATTTGTCTGAGGGTAAGGACAGAAATTCCTGTTGTTTACAAAGAACTGCAAATTGGTTGTTAACAATTTCTTTGGCTTTTGTGGCCAGGTCAGTGCATTCATGGGCTTTTGCAAAGAAGTAAACACCAATACAGTTTGAAACAGTGATGTGATTCATCATAAACTCTGCACAACCACTTCTCAGTGACAGTAACTGAAATCTGTTCGATGCTGACAGTAGATGTTGTACTGTTTCTTCTGAAAGCTTGACCTGTCCAGTGTAAATATAGTCCAGCACCAGACCCATTGTCAGTGGATCCAGCTCCTTCAATGTAATTTTGTTTTGCTGACTTTCTGCCATATTTGTTGAGAACATGGCCATGAAGAAGGGACTTGATATAGCAAGAACATTTTTATGACATGGGAATTCTGCTTCATCTACACAGAGTGTCACATCCACAAACTCTTTTTCTTGGTAAAGTTTTGAAAATCCCTGTAGAAGATTAACTGCTCTTTCTTTATCCACAAACTTGTCTTCAATGGGTGATTCATACTGAGTTGTGGAATCTAACAGGCTCTCCTGCTCCTGGGTACTTGAGGGATCATCTGGACTGCTCATTTTCTCCTGAAATTAGATAGAATTTCAATGTAATTGCTTATTTACCTTTTTCAGTCTTCGTGCATTTTGTTGAGAATGGCATACACATGTATATTAACCTTCTAAGTGTCCCCAAAGAAAGATCTTTTAGTGAAATGTAAATCAAACTTATATATTATCATTTGAACTAAAATGACATCACTGACTTACAAGCTTTAGAGAGCTTAAGAGAAATGATAGAGTATATGGAAATTTATTAGAATGGACAACAAACAATTTATTATTAGAAAATCACTATACTGACAATAGTGTTGCAACCTAATTCAAGAATTTCAACAAAAAACCAGTAAAAGAATGGGGTGCAACAAGGAAACAATTTTAAGAGAGAAAAGACAAGATGCATCAATACCAATCATATCCAGAACAATCACTATATTTCTAAATTGTTCTCATTGTACCAGTTAAAATTGGAAAAGCTTTCATGAATCAGGTCCAGCGATACCCTGATAAAGGTATATACCTTGATAAAGCAATATAGCTTTATCAAGTTATTACAAATACCTTGATCAAGGTATTCTATGTAATGAAAATATAAAAAAAAAAAAATTCTTAAAAAATCAAATTTAAAGGTACTTGGACACAGATTTGAAGTTAATTTTCTCTCTATAATATTACGACTTATATATTTTAAAAGCATTTCACACAAAAATTAATTAAAAATCTTATTTCATTTATAAGTTATGAAATTTTTTATTTTTTTGGCAGGTTTGATTGACACGTCCTTGCATTTTCACAAATTCTAATTTTATTCTTAATCCTTAGGAAAAATGGCAATCTTGTTGTGTATTAATGAAAAATATTAATACTATAATCCAGAAAATTCAGAGTAGACATGTTCGAAAGCAAAACAAACACACAATATATTGTCAGTCCGTGCAGTTGTGGTGAGCAGACTTTGGCGATTAAACACACCCGGTGAATCGTAAACATCAAACAATATCAGGCTCTTGCCTTGTTTACAAAAACTGTGTACATAACAGGAGTGTGCTCGATTTGCTAAACTCTGTACACAACGGAATGACGATACTTCTGAAGGAGTTTTGCTTTCTTACATTTCTTCTCTGAATAAAATTATTTTGGATTTAAGTTTTAATATTTCTCGATAATACATAACAAGATTGCAACTTTTCCTAAGGATTAAGAATAAAGTTAAAATTTGAGAAAGTGCAAGGATGTGTCAATCAAACTCGCCAAAAGAATTAAAGTTTTGATATCTTTTTAAGGAATTAAGCTTTTAAATTAATTTTTGTGTGAAATGCTATTAAAATATATAATTCGTGATATTATACAGAAAAAATAAACTTCAAATCTGTGTCCAAGTGACCTTTAAAAGAATTATGAGTTGTGGTCAGTTTGTTCACTTGTGCATTAAAAGTACTCTGGTATCAAAAAGAAAGCATAAAAGAACTTTCCTCACACGACATGCTATTATACTGATTTCTTTGTGTTTGAGTACTTTACTTGCATGAGTGAATTTACTGACAACAACTCAGAACTCGACTTTCAGTATTTATTTTGTAAAGATTAAGAATTTTGTTGTATTCTCATTACATAAAATACCTTGATCAAGGTATCTGTAATACCTTGATAAAGCTATATAGCTTTATCAAGCTATATAGCTTTATCAAGCTATATACCTTTATCAGGGTAATGTGCTGGACCTGTGAATTACAACTGACGCTATCATGCTTCACAGGCACAGTCGCTAATTAAGCCATATATCAAAAAATTCTACCCCCTCTATACATCAAATGCTCTAATACAAAAAATAATCAAACATATGTTAAATACAATCAAGGATAACAACATACATGTTAACTCTACCGATTTAGGCGGGAGTCTACCGCTTTTTCACTCCATCTCCCGCCTACCGATTTCATTCAGAAATCTGACGCTTTTATACAAAAGCGGCGTCTAAAGTATTTTTGGTTTGCTTGGGTATCCATTTTTGAAGCCACTCTCATAAAATCTCGTTAGATATCGCGTGATTTGACTCAGAAGCATACAAACGCTTTTTTTTGTATCGATGTGTACATAGATTTCAAGCACGAATTTGAAAACGACAACAGCACAAGATTACCAGTGATTACATTGGTTACCATAGATTTAATCACCATCACTGCCAATATGAAAAAGGAGATACAGTTTTTAATAATTAGATGAAAACGTTTGACATCGTCTGTAAAAGCACAGGAGCTCACAATCTTATCAATAAAGTCTATAGAAATCACTCGATTGACCAAGCCATGTGGCAGATCTCTACTTAAGTTTTTGATCATCGCGGGAAATCTGATTTATATAACGAAAGATAGGAACTTGTTTTAGATATAGTTTAAACCATGTCATCATTTGTTTTGTTTAACAACTGAATGAACATTCAGAATTATTGCTTTTAGGCTATATTGGCAAAGATCACTCTTCAAAAGGCTAAGTTAAACAGCCAATCCAAGCAAAATGATGAGCATGAAAAATATTTCAATTTATGTCAAACTTAAGGTGTTTCTGTTTTCTTTGCAGTTGATATTTAGGATTAATTATTGTAGGTTTCATGTAAGGCTACATACATGTATATATTACATGAAATATGTCGGTAGTCCAAGCGTAAAACAACGCACGCGCAATGCTACCGCTTTTGAGGTCTGAATCTCCCTATTTTTCATCATAATAGGTTTACAAACAATATGATCTTTCCGCATTTATAATTATTTCCTATTTTTGTTTGTTAATGAAATAAATCTATAATTGTTGTATTAAAAGTTAATGTATTAGAGCATTTGGTAAAGAGATTAAATTTCCGTGACGTCAGCTGATGGCGATTGGGCCTTGGAACGAAATTCGAAGTTTGCATGAATTTTAGTTGTTTGCATTATAAATGCGTTGGATTTAAACTTAAGGAAGAAATGTATGTAGCGAGAAATATCATATTTGAACCCAAAGCTACACGCAAACCGGTAGGCATGTCCGATTTATGTGTTAAATTCAAGCCTGAACCAAGAGGGGGACATCACTGACTTACAAGCTTTAGAGAGCTTAAGAGAAATGATAGAGTATATGGAAATTTATTAGAATGGACAACAAACAATTTATTATTAGAAAATCACTATACTGACAATAGTGTTGCAACCTAATTCAAGAATTTCAACAAAAAACCAGTAAAGAATGGGGTGCAACAAGGAAACAATTTTAAGAGAGAAAAGACAAGATGCATCAATACCAATCATATCCAGAACAATCACTATATTTCTAAATTGTTCTCATTGTACCAGTTAAAATTGGAAAAGCTTTCATGAATCAGGTCCAGCGATACCCTGATAAAGGTATATACCTTGATAAAGCAATATAGCTTTATCAAGTTATTACAAATACCTTGATCAAGGTATTCTATGTAATGAAAATATAAAAAAAAAAAAATTCTTAAAAAATCAAATTTAAAGGTACTTGGACACAGATTTGAAGTTAATTTTCTCTCTATAATATTACGACTTATATATTTTAAAAGCATTTCACACAAAAATTAATTAAAAATCTTATTTCATTTATAAGTTATGAAATTTTTTATTTTTTTGGCAGGTTTGATTGACACGTCCTTGCATTTTCACAAATTCTAATTTTATTCTTAATCCTTAGGAAAAATGGCAATCTTGTTGTGTATTAATGAAAAATATTAATACTATAATCCAGAAAATTCAGAGTAGACATGTTCGAAAGCAAAACAAACACACAATATATTGTCAGTCCGTGCAGTTGTGGTGAGCAGACTTTGGCGATTAAACACACCCGGTGAATCGTAAACATCAAACAATATCAGGCTCTTGCCTTGTTTACAAAAACTGTGTACATAACAGGAGTGTGCTCGATTTGCTAAACTCTGTACACAACGGAATGACGATACTTCTGAAGGAGTTTTGCTTTCTTACATTTCTTCTCTGAATAAAATTATTTTGGATTTAAGTTTTAATATTTCTCGATAATACATAACAAGATTGCAACTTTTCCTAAGGATTAAGAATAAAGTTAAAATTTGAGAAAGTGCAAGGATGTGTCAATCAAACTCGCCAAAAGAATTAAAGTTTTGATATCTTTTTAAGGAATTAAGCTTTTAAATTAATTTTTGTGTGAAATGCTATTAAAATATATAATTCGTGATATTATACAGAAAAAATAAACTTCAAATCTGTGTCCAAGTGACCTTTAAAAGAATTATGAGTTGTGGTCAGTTTGTTCACTTGTGCATTAAAAGTACTCTGGTATCAAAAAGAAAGCATAAAAGAACTTTCCTCACACGACATGCTATTATACTGATTTCTTTGTGTTTGAGTACTTTACTTGCATGAGTGAATTTACTGACAACAACTCAGAACTCGACTTTCAGTATTTATTTTGTAAAGATTAAGAATTTTGTTGTATTCTCATTACATAAAATACCTTGATCAAGGTATCTGTAATACCTTGATAAAGCTATATAGCTTTATCAAGCTATATACCTTTATCAGGGTAATGTGCTGGACCTGTGAATTACAACTGACGCTATCATGCTTCACAGGCACAGTCGCTAATTAAGCCATATATCAAAAAATTCTACCCCCTCTATACATCAAATGCTCTAATACAAAAAATAATCAAACATATGTTAAATACAATCAAGGATAACAACATACATGTTAACTCTACCGATTTAGGCGGGAGTCTACCGCTTTTTCACTCCATCTCCCGCCTACCGATTTCATTCAGAAATCTGACGCTTTTATACAAAAGCGGCGTCTAAAGTATTTTTGGTTTGCTTGGGTATCCATTTTTGAAGCCACTCTCATAAAATCTCGTTAGATATCGCGTGATTTGACTCAGAAGCATACAAACGCTTTTTTTTGTATCGATGTGTACATAGATTTCAAGCACGAATTTGAAAACGACAACAGCACAAGATTACCAGTGATTACATTGGTTACGATAGATTTAATCACCATCACTGCCAATATGAAAAAGGAGATACAGTTTTTAATAATTAGATGAAAACGTTTGACATCGTCTGTAAAAGCACAGGAGCTCACAATCTTATCAATAAAGTCTATAGAAATCACTCGATTGACCAAGCCATGTGGCAGATCTCTACTTAAGTTTTTGATCATCGCGGGAAATCTGATTTATATAACGAAAGATAGGAACTTGTTTTAGATATAGTTTAAACCATGTCATCATTTGTTTTGTTTAACAACTGAATGAACATTCAGAATTATTGCTTTTAGGCTATATTGGCAAAGATCACTCTTCAAAAGGCTAAGTTAAACAGCCAATCCAAGCAAAATGATGAGCATGAAAAATATTTCAATTTATGTCAAACTTAAGGTGTTTCTGTTTTCTTTGCAGTTGATATTTAGGATTAATTATTGTAGGTTTCATGTAAGGCTACATACATGTATATATTACATGAAATATGTCGGTAGTCCAAGCGTAAAACAACGCACGCGCAATGCTACCGCTTTTGAGGTCTGAATCTCCCTATTTTTCATCATAATAGGTTTACAAACAATATGATCTTTCCGCATTTATAATTATTTCCTATTTTTGTTTGTTAATGAAATAAATCTATAATTGTTGTATTAAAAGTTAATGTATTAGAGCATTTGGTAAAGAGATTAAATTTCCGTGACGTCAGCTGATGGCGATTGGGCCTTGGAACGAAATTCGAAGTTTGCATGAATTTTAGTTGTTTGCATTATAAATGCGTTGGATTTAAACTTAAGGAAGAAATGTATGTAGCGAGAAATATCATATTTGAACCCAAAGCTACACGCAAACCGGTAGGCATGTCCGATTTATGTGTTAAATTCAAGCCTGAACCAAGAGGGGGTCAAATTGGCGTTGCACACCTTGTGTATTTATATATAGAGGGGGTAGAATTTTTGATATATGGCTTATTTAGCGACTTATTGATAAAAATGCAGGTGCCTGTACATGCTTACAAATAAAAGAATATCTCTAAAGACGTAAACAGGTGAAAATTGTGATTTATTCAATCTCTTAACATCGCACTAATATTACTGGTAGTAAAATATTTTTCTGCAGGATGTGAAATCCTTAATATTTTTCCTGAAATATAAACCAAATTATTTCCGAATTTCCTCCACGATGAACGCAGCACTTACCAACAAATCACACTCTAACCCACGAGAAAGCGCATAGGAAGCTAAAAGATCTAATAATTAACAATGGATATGCTCAAATATAGGTCCATTTTACACAATTATCTTCATTTTCGGTTAAATACAACATTTTTGCCAAACTTGTTTTCTTTCTTAAAACCGGAAATAGTCGAATAACTTCCCTTCAAATGTAGTCCATACCGAATTCCTACACTATGCAGTATATTACAAAATTTATTGATATGGCAAAATTGCAAAGCTCAAAGTTTAAAAATCAATTTATAAATAGTCAAAATTTACAAAAGATTTAATTTTATCCAATAATTTTCATTTTATCCGTATACTATATTTTTGATGTTTCAATGCGGAAGGACATTGCTAGGTTGTGCACCTTGGTAACCACGTAAACTCTTTACTGTGTTGGTTTCAGTCAATGTTGATGTGGTAGTGCATAACCGGGATAGACCAAAAATATAAGCAATGGCATTACCGTTTCTCCCGGGAAACTCTTTCAACAAAAGCGTAAGTAAAATAAGAAATATTTTTTACTTAGTTTGTAATTCTAAAACTTGATAAACTTACGAGAAATGTGTTTGAGGAATAGAAATGGGATAAGTGTTTTCTGCTTGCAGCCATATGTTGATAGCAGATGCATATTTCAAACTAACAACAAAAAATAAATATGTTGCATTTTATATGATCTAATATTAATATATTCACCAATATCTAAAATTTGCATAAAAATCTTATTGTGTTACCTAAATTCCAGCTTGGTAAAACAAAATATCACAAATCTCACCATTTTGACTACAAAAATGAAGTCTCTATGCTGGTTGGAGAGGAGAAACCTGGTATAGGTGGTGAGCTCCTTAGGGGTCAAAAAATAAAACCACAAAACACAGTCTTCCCAAAGGGAGAAGGAAGCAACTTGCCTGCATGGGTGGCCTTTGACAGACAAGTTCTGTGTTTTGATGCATATTTCCAAGAGGCTGTTTACGAGAAACGTGAAGAACAGTACAGAGTTCGCAACTGCAAGATTTATTTCTACTTAGAAGATGATTCCATTCAAGTCATTGAACCAAGAGAAAAGAACAGCGGAGTACCACAAGGTAAACTTTTGCGTGAAAAAGACATTTACAGTAAAGAACTTAGTTTTGCAGTTGATTTCTTGCTTAAAATTCAAGCATATATCTTCCTTTGTGTCATGTACCATCTACATATTTGAAAAGTGTGGAAAAATTTTTCATAGACATCACATTCAGAAGTATACATGTACATGTATACAGAAAAACAATATCCAGAAGTAGTTAAAATTCATGAGAGTAACTTGCTATCAGAATGGAATTCATGTTCCCTTATAATCAAAAACTTGCTAAATGAAATGCACATTCTTGATTTACAACAGGCACACTAATCAGAAGACACAGAATCCCCAAACCAGCTCCACATGATGATGAGTACTACACTGCCGAGGACTTTAACATTGGCTGTGAAATCAATCTTTACTCTAAAGTTTTCAAGATCACCAATGCAGATGATTTCACAAAGAACTTCCTCAGGAAAATGGGAGTCAGAGTCAATGAAGCTGATAACAAACCAGATAACCCATACACCAAATATAGGAAAGCTGTAAGTATTTTAAAAATGATTCAGCCCATTCAATAACTTAACCAAATGCTAAATATGTACAATCACAAGGTTTTTTCAAAAAGTTATTCATATATACATGTACTTCTAAAAAATTACAAGAGCATTAATTAATAATCAGAATTTGTTTTGATAAATAATTCTTAAAAAAAAGGAGAAAATGTATATAAACTCACTTAATGTGTTTCCTCCCAGATGGATGAAAGCATGCAGCCACTCAGACCCTATGAAAAGCATGACACACTAAAACAATTCTTGGACCATGATCGTCATGTCCTACGCTTCTTCTGCTACTGGGACGACACAGACAGCATGTTTGGGGATCCCAGGGAACTGGTGCTCCATTACTTCTTGGCTGACGACACAATTGAAATCCGAGAAGTCATTCCTGCCAACTCTGGTAGAGATGCTGCCCCCATGTTCCTTAGGCGTGGAAAGCTTCCCAAGAACATTGAATCGCTCAGACAGCCAGGAGAAATTACAGATAGGACTGTACTGAATGTATTTGGTCCAACTGGTCATGGAGGCAGATATATCTTAGATAGCTTAAAGGTACATAATTGAAGTTGTTTTTATAATGAATATGATAATTAGCTCTTGATGGAAAAAAAAAGTTGAAAATGAACTATGAGAAATAAAATTGAATGCTATAAAACTTTTTACTATTAAACATTACAGACAGGAGCAGTGAACACAGACTTCTACAGAGACAGTGATCTTACGCTAGGATCTGTACTCAATGTTTGGGGAAGGAAAATCTTATTGTGTGATTGTGACGATTTCACAAAGGAGTACTATCGCACCAAGTATGGAATTGGTAAGTGAATTTAACAGCATTCAAAAGCATGAAAATTCTGTTTTGTTTTTATGAATTTTAGCAAGTATCTTTCAGACTGTCATAATTTAATAATTATAATATACTTTTAATACCTTTTCAGAGGACTTCTCATCTGTCCAATACAAGAAGAACACCGGTGGAAATCCTCCACGTCAATTCCCTCCCTACAATGGATGGGGAAGTGAGGAGGACTCCCTCTGCTCTTGTATGGGTCTCCTCCCCAAACCTCCCAAGAGGGACTTCATTAAGTTTATGGAGAAGGACAGACGAGGACTGGATAGCAATGTCCTCCGCTTCTTGGCCCGTATGGACACATCCAAACCCATCGACCAGGAGCGGCGCTTCATCATCTCCTATTATCTGTCAGATGATACCATCTCAGTCTTTGAGCCTCCTGTCAGAAATTCAGGTAATAATTTATCATGAAAACAGAGATGATAAGTATTGAGAGTTTTATATTAATTCATGAGAAGTGCCAACAGATATTACATAAGAAAATAATTTTTAGCCCAGCAGATTGGATCAATTACACTGAAATTTACAGTTTAATTAACAGCTTTTACTTTAACTCAAATAGAGTGTTTAGAAAAAATTTAAAAAAGAAATTTTAAATCAATCAGTATTATCTAATGCTATTGAGTATTTTGAAAAATGAAACTGCACAAGTTACCTCCCTTTTGGCAGGAATCATTGGTGGTAAATTCTTGGAGAGGACCCGCATTAAGAAGCCTAACCAGCAGGCCTACAGTACAGAGATGTCTCAGTATTACCTGTCTAACGATCTGTTTGTTGGTGCTTGTGTCAACTTCAACAGCCACAAATTTGTCCTTATTGATGCTGATGAATATGCATTTAGATACTTGGAAGAGAATTCTGGAGTAAGTCAATCATATAAAAGAAACAGTTATAAACTAAACTTTTTGAGTAATCAAGAGTCACTAGTACTGATGTTGCCTTTCTTGGCAACTCAGAATGAGTGCATTAATTTTAATTGAATTTAATTATTTTCAAGTACAATGTAACTATTTTTTTTTAATCAAGTTAGATTGGTCAATAGAATGTATTTGGAAATGTGTTGAATTCATATTCATTGTTAAACATTCCTTTTTTCAGTATCCTAGAGCCAACATTAATGCCATTTTGCAAAGACTAGTCAGCAAAGTAGGCAACAACCAGGACGAGATTCGCTCCTTCTTCATGAGGAATGACCCCAATGGCTCCGGTTGTATGGGATACGACCAGTTGGTGTCCCTCCTCCGTCAGATTGACCCCACCATCAGTGACCATGAGATCATGACCGTGGCTCGTCACTACAGCCAGAGAACTCAGGAGGACGCTATCGACTCCAATAAACTTGTAGCCATTGTCCAGGAACAACTCAGGAAGAGAAACTATGAAGGATTCGGAAAACTGTTGGAGGACTGCATGCAGAATGACAAAGAAAAGTATGTTAATTTTAAATCCCCCCCTCCCCAAAAAAAGTTTTAAAGAATTTTATGATTAGACCATATTGTTGATGAAATGTAGCTTCCAAAATGGTATATTATCAACTGAAATTTACTATATGTACCCAGAGAAAAAAACCAATCCTTCCTGTAATATTTAATTGTGCTTGCTGATTTAAGATATTCAGGCTTCATATTTTACTCATATTAGAGAAACATTATGATACCTGGCATAGAAGTAATAACTACTTGGTAATCAATATTTTGTTTATCTTACAGACAAGGCATGTTGGATGCTGAAGTTGTCAGGACCATTTTCAGAGCTCACAATGTTCCCCTCCCTGATGATATTCTGAGAGCTGCACTGTCCATGTAAGCTTTTGATGAATTTGATATCTTTGGTTTGACATTTACACATGTACACAAAATTTAATCATGTAGCTTCATATAATTTTTAAACCAAATAGAAACTCATAAATACACTTCGAAATCTACTTTTTTAGGACTGAATGGGAAATTGAATATTCCCATACATTGATCATTATTGACTTGGAATTTGAAGATCAAAATTGGTATTTTACAGATGTAGTCATAGGAACTCTCTAGTTGTAATATACTTGTATATCTCCGAGATAATTTAAAAATTTTCTCTCTGACTTCTCTTAGGAAAAATCTAATAATCAATTTTTAAATATCATCAAATGCTAAAACAATCTTTTAATTTTCTGAATCTGATTTGCATGGTAAAGTATTTAAAATCTGATTACTGTGAAATCACTAATTTTCGTGGGGGTTTAATTTTCGTTGTTTTCGTGGTATGAAGAGACCCACGAATTTATCTCCACCACGAAATGTACATCTTCATATGCACAATTACTAAAAGGTTCTTCATCCACGAAATCAAATCCCCACGAACCAACATTTTTTCCTCAAACCATGAAAATTTGACCCCACGAAAATATGTGATTTTACAGTATTAGATTTTTACTACACCCTTTATTCTTGAACTTATATGATAGAATAAATTCACTCATGAATCCAAAATATTCCAACAAAATGGCATTGTAAAATAGGTTTCCCATGTCTATCTATCATGATCATTCTTAAAAAATCTTAAACCCAAGTCAGTAACAAAAATTGCAAGGAATAATTTTTTGAAGATATTAAGCCATACAATTAAAATTTTTCTGAACGCCTGAACAATTATTTTTTTCTCAATTTTAGGGCTGTAGCCTCAGAGAAAGGGGAGGTGGCTTACAGAAACCTAATTGGTCAGATGAATTGGAGGGACTGCCCAGTACCCCCCATGCAATATGAACCCTCCTCTGATCCCAACTGGGTAGGAACACAGCAAGGCAAAGGAAGTGTATCAACAATTAACTATCAGAATCTCCTACAAGATTGCTTTGGAAAAGCCAAATCATCATAAAGACTAAGAGTGCTAGGAAGTTTATCAAATTATCTGTGATACAAGATTTGTAATTTTAATATCAAAACTTGTGCCTGAAGTATCTATAACTGCAATTCATTCACTTTTTCTGAGCATTTATTGTGTTGTAAAAGGATGAACAATAACAAACAAGAAGTTAACAGGAATAAATAATCAACAAGAAACAAATTTGGCACAAACCAGTGTTTATGAAGTTTATGTACATATTGACTATATTAATTATTTTAAATGTGAATAAAAAGAGTAAAACATGTAGCTGTATCTTGTACTTGATACCAGTTAATGAATGTTTTATCATCAACTTATTGAGCAGTCGGAAACACTTTGTTTAGCTTGGCAGTCCAATATCAAACAGTCCTGAGTTCTTGCTGTGTGAATGAAGCTCAAACTATTTCTGTTATATCATGGGCGTGATTAAAAGTCATTGATATTCGTGTTTTCAGGCTAAGGTAATCTCCTCCTTGATGGTCTGTAGTTTCTCTCTGTTCCTTTTTAAGAGTTCCTTGGCAGCAGCATTCTCTTCTTTGAACATTGCCCTGAAAATGTACAACACTTTCAGTATGGTATTGTACAGGACTTTCATTAGCTAGTTCTGCACCATTTGTTGATCAAGCGAGGTAAAAATGCATAGTTGTACTGCATTAAAATGCATAAATTTCCCCATTTTCTTTGAAGATTTGTGATATTTATAAAATTCACTATTTTATCTTTTCATTGATATATACATGAAGATGTCTATGTAAAAAGCTTTCATACTATATATTTTTTAATGGGGTCATGCAGCTTTGCTAATGTGCCTTTAATGGTAAGGTTGTCATGATGTCATTCATAAACCTATATTTTGCATTAATAGGAGTGAATTAAATACATGTAAATGGCATTTTTATTTATTTATTTATTATCTTTAGGTAAGAGAAAATTGCTATGTTAGTTTGATTTAATGCACCAAACCATGCATTATAAGTTCATGTTGACTTTTTAACTGGTTTAATGTATTTGAGACATGTTTCAAAGCTTTGTTACATGTTGAAAAATTCATTGCTACACATTTTAATTCAAATCATCATTTGCAGATAGAGGAAAACACCACAATGACCACCCAGTACATAATTACAATATTATTTTAATGAGCTAATGATTCTTCACAGCATTATTCAAATCAATCAACGTACTTAGCATGTCTAAAGTATATAAAATCCCTTTTACACCCGAAAAGTGACAGTTTCTGATTTCAAAACTCCTTATATTAATTTATGAGTGATAGTAATGTCAGGAATGGAATAACAGACTCAGAAGGTTATCATTATAAGGCCACATTTCCAGCAATGAGCATAAAAGCCTTTTTTTTGGAAAACATTTTCCAGTTTTCAAATACTGTAAATCACTTTTTATTCACGAGAACTTTATTTTCGCGTAATTACGGGAGACAGTGTACTCAGGAAAATTAAATTCTCGCATATAATAGTGTTTCTTAAGATTATATAGAGCAATAACCAGAATTCGTGAAAATTTTGTCTCCTTAATCAAGAGTTAATGACTTTTTCGCGAAAATAAGGTGTTGCAAAATTTTAGTGATCTACAGTACAGTGGACCTTCAGATATCCAGATGCTTCAGTATCCAGATGATTTTTCATGGGAACGGAATTTTTTAACGTTATTTTATCCGGTTTAACTTGTAATTCAGATATCCGGACGCTTCACACATTCGGACAAATTGACTAGGAACCAAAGCGTCCGGATAAATGAGGCTCCACTGTAAACACCTCGCCCACGTGGCGCAGTGGTTAGAGCATCTGCTCTAGAGTAGCAGAGTAAAGAGATGATCCTAATGTTGCAGGTTCGAATCTCACTGTGGTACATGGAGACCAGTCCTTCGGATTTGACCGTATAAACCTAGATCCTGTGTTGCAGTAGGTGCTGGCACAAAAAAGATCCCTCCCTGCTTAATAGCCCTGAGTGTCGAGTATAGGAAAAAATTTGCAGCTTTCCATTGGCAAGTGCTGGTGTCTCCATATGAGTGAAAAATTCTTGAAGGGGCATTAAACAATACACAATCAATCAAATATACAATAGTATGTCTAACACCTGTGACATATGAGAAAAAGTGTATCAATTTCATAAATTTATCTCTCAAACCAGTAGATATCAGCATGCCATATGCAACATTATTATTGAATGCATGCTAAGACATACCTTATTTTGAGACATGGTGGTTTTAAAGATTATATATTAAGATAGGCAAGAAGAACTCAAGAATGTGTTCAGTTTATCAGTTTATTGTTTGCAAGGATTTATTCAATAGTTTTGAATTTCACTCATTACATGCATCTGAATAAAAAGACCCTTGTTATTTTTCAATTTTGCAGGATATGTCACGTGTATTTTATACTTCAATGTTTTCTTTCTCTGCTAATGATACAAAGCCAGCATATCCTTTTGAGTCATAAAACATAAGAAAGAGTCACATTTTGAAAAATTTAATACAAGGATTTGCCAAGAGTACTGATGATTTTCCTGCTCCAAAAAAAGATGAATGACAAGCTGAGTGGAAAAGTCCATGAAATTCCTTTTATAGTGCACAGATTTTTGTTCATATGCAAAAACTCTTGTGAATTGCAAGCTTTTCTATTGTTTGTTTGTATGTAGAAGTGACATTTAATTTAAAATCTCCAAAGACAGGGATTTGCTTAATACAGATTCCAGCTTATGACAGTCTTCAGTGACAAGGTTCCAAGTACATGTATTTTCAGTATGGCAGAATGATTCCAAGTGAGCATGGCATGCTGAAGATTTTTCCCCACAGTTATAGTGTGAGACCCGCTGAAACAGTCAAAAATGTTTTTCACCACCACTACTGCCTTGGGTGCAAAAGTATCTGCCATGTATTTTTTTGAAAGCTTAATTCTCACTGAGTACCGGTACATATGATGCCAATTTTTGTTGAAAAATGTCTTGTTGATTATGTGCAGTTACTGCCAGTTACTTTTGGGAGAAAAAAAAACATGCTTTTAACTTTTCCCTGAATGATAATATGTAATCTATATACAAAACATTGAAAGTACTTGATAGTGTAACCATTTTCTTGACCAAATTCCTTAATTACTTTGCTTATTTTGGCACTTGCATCACTTGTGACGGAGTGTAATATTTGTGAGCATTATTTAAATTGTGAAGGAGTTTATTGTGTCAGAGCATTATTTAACATTGTGAATTTTCTGCAAGTTTTTTTGTTAGCAAATTTTGCTTCACTGGAAGAAATGGAGTCATCAGTAAATAAATTATAAGTCAAACAAGGGAACATTGTTTGCTTCATGTCTACAGCTGTTTATTTTTGAAAATATTTTGTTGCCATTGCTAAAGGAACAACCAATCATTTTTCAATAATTATACTGAATCATAGCCTGTCTGGTTGTGGTTGTTGTAGCATCTGTCTTCTTTCTTGTTGATAAGCTTTCCTTTATCAAGGCAGGTTGCCACTTCCACTTCAAACTTCCAATTTGCAATCATTGTCTTTTCATTGAGTACAACTTTTTCACATTGTGTTGATATTCGCTCAACTTGGACTTCTAATATCTAGAAATGCCATTTTCATTTGAATGTCAGAACATTTAATTTTTGACTTCAATGTTGCCACTGACAGTCCTTCACTCAGACATCCTGCTGCAGGAGATTTTTTGTTCTTATTTCATTCTGTGCACATCTTATAGGGCTTTGTTTCAAACAAACAGTTGTAACAAGTGGTTCATAGTAATACACACTATTCTTTTCTCTGGAAATTGAGTTCTTGACACCAACAAGTCTTTGACATTGTGAATCATGCACAATTTGACATAGTCTTGCAATTTCACAAAGTTTACAGTTATATTTTCGGAGGATTTTTTGCATGTGTCCTTTTCTATTATCTGTTTTTAGGTCGCAATTTGCTTAGTATTAGGAGGCCCATTGTACTTTCCTTAAGCCAGCTTCCTAGATGGCCTTATCTGTACAAATACACTGTTCTGTTGATTGAGGTACTGTGCTCTGTATTACAATACTGATCCAGAACTCCTTATCCCTAATCCAAGGTTGGAGTCCTTTTCTGAATAGTGTAATTCTTCTTTTTTCTTGCTGACTTGTGCCTATCGATTGGAGGAATGTTATTATTTTGTTATTAAATTATTACACAGTGGCATGTTATTACTTTATTATTAAATCATCATACAGTGGTCGCATGTTCATGCTGTATGTATAATAGATATAACATTGTGATGTGTTACATTATGATATCACAAATTGGATTGCGATGCATTAATCAATTACATTGTTATGCATCTGTATTGTGACGTCAAGGTGTTACGTCAGTCAAATAGAAAATTTCATGAGGTCAAGCCTCTGTATCATTTTTTTTAAAAATAGGGGTCAGTTAAATAACTTAAATTGCATGTCCTTTGCAGGGTAAAGTCGTGATGACTTCATGTATATGTCTTTTTTGCACCCTAATGAAAATATGGACAATTGTGGTTCCTTTGATCATGCTTTGAATATATATGAATCAACACCTGACTTCATAAGAAGCTTACATCAAGACATATACACCAAATTTTTGGCTTCCATACATGAAGTTTGATGGTTCTAGATAATCTTTTTACTCTTTTCACCTTCTCCTAGCTTTGATTTAGTGAGAGGCATGAAACTTCATATAAAAAGAATTAAAAGCCTTACATTTCTAGAGAGGTAAAATCAGAAAATGTAAAAAGTAAGCAGCAAGTAGTTGTTCACAAAATAAATGCCTTGAGATAAAGAATACTCAAGCCAAGGTGCTTATTGTAAATACAAATACATGTACACATACTACATAACTTTATTAACTCACCATATTTCTTTTCGAAATTCCATGGGAATATCTTCATATCCACAAGGCTTGTTATGGAGTGACAAATTTTCCAGTCTTTGTTGGAGATCTAAATACTCTTGGTGGCAATTTACAACTGTATAAATTAAAAACATGTAAAGTTAAAAGAAGAAATCATTATTATTATTTGATAAAATAAAAGTTTTCGCTATGAAAATGCTGCACATTTAAACAAGAGGTCCATGGGACACATTGTTCCCATGAGCACAATGGTTAAGAAAAAAAGCATAAATCATTTCAGGTTTGAAAAATCTACAGAAGGAAGGAGGAACTATGATTTACACTACCTAAGGATGCTTCCATGTCAATATGACTAATGAAAATGGCTTTGTTGTTCTTGAAAAGAACTTCATTAAAAGATTTTTCCTTATAAATCCTATGTAAAACTTTGATCCCTCATTTTGGCCCCATCCTACCTTGGAGATCATGACTTGAAGAAATTTTAATTGACACCATGTAAAAAAGATTTCATATACTGTGGTTTCATCATTATTCGTGGAACACCAATTTTCGTGGATTTCGTTGTTGAGTTGATCCACGAAATCAAATGTTCAACGAAGTTTGGTGCCTCCATTTTGATTTACTATAAACCTTTTAAAAGCCCATTCCGACTTTCGTTTATATATATTAAATACCCCTACCCCTTTTTTTCTCAATTCATCAACTTAAAAGACCTATTTTTCCGTTTGTAGTATAATTATTTTAAAAAATGAGGAAATTGTTTTAAATAATCTGAATTTTTAGTAAAACGTTTTGCACGGAGATAAACAAACAACACGTAGATCTGTCATATACCAATCAGCGATATACCCCCCAAAGCCATAGGATGATAATCAGGCGTAAAGGTGTTAAATTGTTTTCTCAAACAATTTAAATGTCCAAACCCCAATTATCACCTGTACAGTGAAAACAACAAATTACCGTCTTATAGAAATAATTTATTACTCTCTGCCGTTAAAAACATGCTTAATTCATACATCAACATAATTTAATGCTGTTTGAATTTTATCTGTTTGCTTAGAAACATATTTTTGTTATACATGATGTAATGGGTATACATGTATGCTGCGAAAGTCCCGTCTTTCATAGCTGAATTATTGTCGTTCATATTACTTGTTAAAGCGGATGTAATACCCATCGCGCATGATCGCACGTGAATGTGTTTGTTCCGAGATCTTCAAACAAGGGGTCTGGATGTCTCTGTCAAGTCCCGAAACACGCCGTGCATTAGAAAATGAGTGACTAACGCCATTTTGTGAATTGAAATAATACTTAATTGTTGTTACTTTTAATATCCTTTTGGTAACTAAATTACCGTCCGTATTCTATACTTGCGAATTAGAGGAATAATTTGCTGTTGAAGTTTCCGACTTTTGAAAAGTCATTGGAGATAAATAAATAAAGAGTTTTCTCCTGTTAGTAATTTTCTAAAAAGATATCTACGTACCCTAACATTGTAAATGACACAATGTTCCTGCTAATGCATAACGACGAAAGAAAAAATGAAAATATAGACATTTTTTTTAAATTCTGTTAGGACCATTATCCACGAATTTACATATCCAAGAAACTGTGAATTTTACTAAATCCACGAAAATTGATACCCACGAATATTAATGAAACCACAGTACCGTATGTTTCAACATTTCAATGAGTAAAATTTGCAAAAATTCTATTTTAATTTGTCAATTTTCCTGTTTTTCTAACACAGTACCTCTTTATTTTCAAAGAGATTAGCTACAGCAGAAAATGATTTTTCTTTAAAATTGTTTTAAAAAACTTAATTAATTCGAATTTTCATTTGATATCTGATCTTTTACGAATAATCAATTATTAAACTACATTACATCAAATAAAAAGAACTGAAAATGACAGAGAACCTGAATGATTGAAAGCTTTTTTTAGAATCCCATGGCTTTTAACCTACATGTATAAAGCTTGCAATTGTACTATTGTAGAAATATTGATCTTAAAATTGCATTCAATCAATTAAATGAATTACCTTTGCTTTGTACATCAGTTTTGTGAAATTCTGCCTCTCCAATTACTTGGTTCAGAGAAGAATCTTCCTACAATTATTCAAAATTAGAAATACATGTAAATGCTGATCTAAAGATCCTACACATTTACACATGTTCTGGTACTTGCTACGTACATTAATCCCCCTTTAAAGGTGTGTGTGTGGGGGCGATAGAAAGGATTTCATTTATTCTACTTATTCCAAATTAAGTTGAATCTGGTTCCAAGACTGTAAATGATGTACATGTATATACATATATGGGGCATATGTACATGGATGACAGATGTACAGCTCAACAGAGCAAAGATATATTTCACATACTCTGTAGTGTAATCAACAAACTGTTACTAGATTCTTACAAGATGAGTTTTCAAGAATGAAACTTACATAAAATGACCTTGCATTAATTAGACGATTGGCAATGTCTGATAATTCCCTTTGAAAGTTTTCTCTGAAAATAAAAAATACCGGTAAGTAATTAGCATAGCTTTAAAGTAAGAAAATCAGAAAAAAACTGGAAAATTCCATTTCAATACATTCACTCTTTCTGAAATCTATTATCAGATCTATCAAGTACATGCAGATATATGCATGTATCAAACTGTTAAAAAAATATGTGAAACATTTATAAAAATTCTTCCCAATTCACCTACACATTCTCAGTTTGCCTCTCCTTTTCCATCATCAGTTTCTTGTTCAATTCTTTGATACTTTCTCTCATTTCCTGATTTGATTCTTCCATCCTAAAATAGCATGAATTTAAAAGATCTACCAGTAATATATTGGAGGATTCTTTCATGTAACAGAATGATTCTTTTTTCCCCAAAAAAACTGTGAACTAGCTGTATTGCATCTAAGATCAACGGTAGATGATGATGACTTATAATGCAGTCATGTTCCCAGTTAATACAAGACATACAAATTAAATGCCACACACTGAATAAAACAAGTTTAATATTTAATAGTACCATTATCCTTTTATAACAATGCTTATGCTTACCTATTTGCCAAAGACTGTGTCTGAGCCTCTTTAAGTTGTGCAACTTTCATGGTCTCTGAAAGAAAACATTTCACATGTTACAAAAAAAAAAATCATTATTAACAACTATATATGTACAAGCATCTTTTTGTACTCATGAATATACTTGCTATTAGTTTCTCACAAACCATTTTTTGGTAAATTGTGTATTTATATGAATGGTGTGTCCACAAGTTAAAATTTTACCGTTATTAAATTGCAGATAGATTTGAACTGACAATTCTCAATAAATGTTGTGCAAATACTGTAAACGTGGAAATTTTGACGATGTGCTAATTTTGACTATATTGACGATTTATCTTTTCTCGTCAAAATTATCACTCGTCAAACTTCTTATCATATACATAGCGTCACAACAGACATCGACCATTGTACAACTTTACCGCTAGATTTTCACGGCTTTTTCCTTTATAACTAGATCAAAGTCACTGTTATATTTTCTTTTGTAATTAGTTATGAAAACATGGCGATATATAATCACATCTTTAAAAATCATTGAATCTAAATTAATGTATCAAATACTGCACGCGCAGCTTCGCGTAATTATCACGCCGTGCTTGACCTAGTTTGTCACCTCAGGCAATTGACCGCTTATAATTAAAACAAATTACAAGAGGGCAATTTATTTAATCAAATCTTACACACGTAGATAGTTTGTACAAAAATTAAATTTTAGTGATTCCGACGCTGCCTTTGTATCCCCGTGAATACAAAGATTTGAAACTCTGGATTAAATATTTCGTCAAAATTAACACTCGTCAATTTTCGTAAACAAAAAATTGTCAATTTTTCAACTCGTCAATATAACCACGTTTACAGTAATACTTTGATAACAGAATTACATGAATTGGTATTTTCACATTTGTCCCCTCCCCCAAAGGGCAAAGGTGTGTGATATTAATTTTGGTCTGTCTGTCTGTTAGTCCCTCAATCTGTCTGTGTTTCTGTCTTTATCTTTTATTAATTTCTACTCATATCTTAAGAAGCCTTTGAGCTCTTGAAATGAAATTTTACACAGCAACTCCCTATGGCCAAAGTAAGACCACTATGGATTTTAAGGTCAAAAGGTCGTAATTCATAAATTTTGTCTTTTTTAACCTTTCATTTCTGCACAATTATGCAAGAAGTCTTTGAGCTTTTGCAGAGAAATTTTACACCACAACTCCCTATGGCCTAAGGAAGACTCCTATTTATTTTTCGGTCAAAAGGTCATACAATGTAGGTCAAGGTCATAAATTCATACATTCTGTGTGTGTGAAAAATGTTCATTTCCAGGTGATATCTCAAGAAGCTTTCGATTTTTTGCAATTAAATTTTATACCATAAATCCCTATGGCTCCACTTGCCCTTCTTGAAGTGCAAGCCCCCCCCCCCCCCCCAAGACCCTTAAATCAACACATGCTCTTTTTTTTCCTTCAGCAGGGGACACAGATTCTCTGAATTAGCTTGTTGAACATGTACTCATTATTTTTAAATTTATATCCATCTAAGTTAGTGAAGAGTCATCTGTCCATAATCATCTTTCAAATGTGATCATATTGAAGATCCAATATTGCCCTTTACGTTATATCAAAGTAGAAATTAACTGTACAGATGCCTAAAGCCTAAAGTTTCTACATTCATTACATTTTTCTTTCTTTTTTTGTGGAGTTTTATCTTAATATGCAACATTTTTCGTCATCACAGCTTTTGATCAGTCAATAAAAATGTAATTTTAAAACTTTGAGCACCCTGCTGTTTAGATTTACAAGTTTGAAAATGTCATTTCTCATGCAACAGCAAATTCCCATTGGGAAAAACCACAAGAAGAATTTGGTGTCAACTGGATACCCTGAACGGGAAAATTTGGCATATTCAGAATGGGACAAAATTGTTTCAAGTGTGATAGGGGGAATATAAAAGGACTAAGAATAACCGAGATCATAAAGAATTCATAATTTTGCTTTAGATCAAGTGATTTCATATACATGAAATGCTGCAGGATAAAATTAAGCCTAGCTGGCTTAGTGTCTGAAAATATCAAAAGATTCTGTATCAATTAAAACTCGAAATGATTTCATTACTTTTACAGCTAGGGGACAATGCAGAGTTGTCCTTAAGATAATAGAAAGGGACATAGTAAAAGAATAAGTAAAAGGGGATCTTGGATTCCTCCCCTAATGGGGAGTTTAGGAGGAATACCAAAACAACCAGTGGTTTATAAATACCAATATAGGTGGGACAACCCCCCCCCCCCCCCCCCCCCCCC
>PRKT01000005.1:1778770-1810439 GCA_003671525.1 Saccostrea glomerata | reverse complement strand
AACACACACACACACACACATACTTTCAATTTGCTTCCAACGCCTATGTTAATTGTCATAAAATGTAGTGAAATAAATATGAATAAATTATAATGGTTCATGTAAACTTAAAGAGAGGGATGATCATTGGTTGACCTTGTATGCTTTTCTCTCAAAACAGGATTAAAATCAAGGATTTTTTTCTTACCTATGTCGAGTAAATTTTCCAATTCTCTTCTTTTACTTCTCCTCTCAGCAAGTTTATTTTCTAGACAATTCTTTTCTACAGCAGAACAATGCATTTCAGGTTATAAAATATCATATTATTTATTTTTAATTTATGATTGCTGCTAAGCATATAAGAAGGAGATGGTCATAGGGACTTGAGACAATCTTAGCAAAATCAGGTAGGGTAAACTGATCGCAAGTCGAACATGACCGCGAGTCGAACGCATTTTTAACTTCACCTAAACCTTATGACAAAAAATAAATGGTAGGCAACTCTTGATTATCTGCCTTATTTGTTACACATCTAATCAATTAGAGTTGTCTTTCTTAGGTCGACCTCTTCTGTGAATAGTTCTAGGTGCCAGGAAATTTGAAGGTTATTTCCCCAAATTTTCTGTTGTAAATGAATTATCGATGTTGTTTCCCAGCTTCAAACAATTAACAATTAAGCTAATCAATATTTAGAAAGACAAATTCATACCTATAAATGATTTTAAAATCTGTTTTATATAGATAGTTTTCGATTGACCAAGAGTTACTTTCCGTTGGCCGCCATACTGGAGGTCCAAATGCTCATATTCCTTCATTGTTCAACCAATTTAAAATTTTTATATTTGCTATTTTGAATTAGAAATCATTATTTTTCTGAAGTATATAAATTTTTGGAAGCCTCCTTTATTTAAAAAAAATTATATGATAAAGATTTTCTACCAAATATTTCTGCTATATTTTCTTAAACTTGGTAAGACAAAGAGGGAAAATCACTGAGTCGACCTCCAATATGGCGGCCAACGGGAGGTAACTTTCGCTAAATTCAGGCCTATCGAAAACTATCTATAGGTTTGGATGCATAATTCGCAAATTAATCCACCAACCTTCATTTGAAATAATGTTAAAAAATGATATGAAGTCGAACACCGAAAATGATCGCAAGTCGACCAATGTTCGACACCAGAAACAGCTAAAAAAATTCCTTAAATAAAATGAATACACGCATTATAAGATAAAATATTAAATATTTAAAGATATAAATGATTTAAGTTTTAAAATGAATAATTAGGATGTATATAAATTAATTGTTTTCCTTAAAAAATACCACCATTACTTTAATTACATGTATTTGATGAAGCAGACCACAATTTACGTGATCAAAATAAACAAATTTAGAATTAAAAAGGACATGTAGGCTATTTCTTTGGCAATGATGTCCAAGTTCAATTTTTAAAAAATTGTGCTAAATCCTCACGCAGGAAAAAAAATTGAGTTGGATTTTATAGGGGCCTAGTATAATCCTCAAGTCCCTGTGGAGAAGGTACAGCAAATGCATTTGTGGGGTCAAAATCAGCATTTGAATCAGAATTAATTTAATAATTTGTACAGTTGTTCTGCAAAGTTCATGAAATTCTTTTCCCAAGTGAATCTAAATTGTATTGAGTAACTTCGTCCGTTCGTGACTGTGTAAACTCGCAATTCATGATTCATTTACATGGTAAAACAAACCTTGTTGTATTTCTTTCAAACTGTGAAGTAGCAAATCTACTCGAAAATTTGGTCCTGAATTACTCCCAGACATTTTCTTCTCGGAGTTCTCTCATTTATTGTCATTCATTAACATTTCACTGATTATCAGTCTAATAGATCGACAGACGATCAGAAAAGCCCGCATAAATTTGTATCTCGATCCCGATCAGAAAGAAACCTGTTGGTCCAGTGAGTTGAACTTTTCAAGCATATTTTACTCTAATGTCTATTTTCATGATTATAACACTGCTTTAAATTGCCTTGGCTTTAATAAAGCTAACGTTTTACTGTTTATTAAATGAAAGTAATTATGATATGAATTGCAAGTTGTTATGAACAGTACGACATTTAAGCACAGGCACCTGAAGTATGGATAATACCCCCCCCCCCCTTTTTAGATGGAGGTATGTTGCTGCATAAGTAAGGGAAGATGACGATAGAAAATTAAAGTTAAATTACCATTTACGTCTTTTTCAAGTAAAATATCCAAGTATGAAACAGATGAATCCGACTGTGTGGTATCTTTACATTTAATAACATTAATTGAAGTACATTTCATACAAGATTATATACATGTAGGGATGTGCGAATTTTTCGTACTTTAACGCAAATTATGCAATTACTACAATATATTTTTTTTTATCAAAATATAATATATGATGAGTCATACTATAAATAAGAAATACTAAAAAGTGATGGATACAAAGAATTTCTATATGCAAAAAAAAAAATAATTATTATAAAAATGATGGAAATTTTTTAAAAACTTCTATCTTATAAATTTCACTAGCATATATTTATTACTTTTTCTTTCATACCATTTTATAACCTCTTCTTAAAGAGCTTGGCGTTATCATAACATAAAAAAAAATATCACGGAGTCAATCTACCTATCAGTTGAAATTTTTTTAAACCTGTAATTTCTTAGTTTTATTGAGTTTAATTAATAAAATGAAAAAAAAATAAAACAGTAAATACGCTTCCTTTTAACTATGATACGCGAAATATTGCGCCATGGAAAACCCAGTCGGTCTTATCAAATACTGGTCTAACAACTAGTATGAACAATGTAAGTCAGCATTTGATATAATTACATGTATATTGTTCTTACTACTAAGGTTACAAGGTACAGATCATACTAATTTTGACCATGCATAGAACGTACGAAATGATTATTTTAAACGTGATATTTGATATTCTTATTTCATCAACTTATTTGTCAATACCATACCTCGTTCTAGAAATTGTTCGTACGTAGAGCAACTTCTTGCGTATCGGATGAATTGAAAAATATTACATACATATGCAGTTGGAAAAAGTATATTGTTCAATAAAATAGGGAAATTGACGATGGAAAAGTTAAAGTCATCATGTTAAGCTCTGTTGTCAAATCACCATAAACGTTTTTTTTTCTTTATAAGAACCGTCTTAATTATCGTTTTATATGTACTATGAAATATCATGAAATTTTTTAATGTAATAAATGGTTTCAAGTATTCTTACTTAAAAAATTTATGAAAGTTTTTATACTACTTTTCCATACGTGTAGGTAAAAACAATATCTATTACGTCGCCTTGTATAATAGACACTATCTTAATTATATAAGTTAAAGATGATCTTCCTGTATATACTTGATGTGGTTTTTTCTCGGAACATGTCTAAGTCTTTCAGGATAACTTGTTATATTCACCACAAGACATGACTAGTATGTTTATCACGGGCTTACCGTTATATAAATAAAAATAAGTTGTATATGTAGTTCTTATTGAGTTGCGCCAATTGAAAGAAAAATGTACAAATTGATCACAAAATTCCTTATTCTTGTGTCGTTGGTGACATTGCTGAAATCAGCACTAGAGAAGCACTTGCACTTAGATGTTGTGCAAATTACAGAAAAGTTGGCACAAAATGTGAAGGTATTTATAAAATCTTTTATAAACTAATAAACAAAACATTTTATTCAAGGAATTTCGTTATCCTTAAATAAATCAGTTTCATCTTAGAATGCTACACATTTTATCAATTTAACAATATAATAAATATTTCAAAGAAAAAATCTAAGTATACATTAAATCAACTATCAAACGTATAATTTCCATGAATACCAACTGTCTTGTTAGCAGACATAGTTTTGTATTCATAAGAAGCAGGATTTTTAAAAAAAATTTACATGAGAAGAAAGTCTTTAACTCGACATTTAGATGGTTTTATGTCGATGCTCTATCAATTAAAATTTATTTCCTTTCATATATCAACTTGATATCCCAGTTAGTTTGAAATAAAAGCTACCACAGTGTCTGAAACAAAAGCTTCGAGTGTGGCTTTTTTTTTTTTTAGAAAATGACATTATAATGGTTAATGTAACTTATCAATCACATTCATTGATAACTATTTAAAGGATCAGTCACATTATCCAGCGATGGGGTACATGTATACGATGAGAAACCGATGCGTTTTTTTATGGAAATGGCGTGGTCACCCGCCGATGTACCTGACACCACTAGTAATCGGACGGTGACTCAGGCCATTATGCGAATCGGTGGGGTCATCGTTAGGAAATAATTCGTAGTTAAAAATCAGGTATGTCTCCAACGATGCCTCACATCGCTCCTCATCGGCAATCCATCATTAACACATCTATCTAGGATTGGCCGATGTATGGCCGAGTATCGTCTATTGTCCGTTGAATCTGAGGTCATCGGGGCGAGGGTTGAATGGTTGTCAACAGACATCGGCCGATCATTGGTCGATGTTCGACCAAACATTGGCCCATAGTCGACCGATGTACGAATGATGTTCATCAATGGATGAGCGATGTAATATTAATTGGCCAATTACTCTGGAACATCGTTTTATGATTAGCAATGCATCACTATTGCCTAGGTCACATTTAAGACGATGGTCGGGCGACCAAATTTTTCTGGTCAGGATCTCTCCTGCTATGGTAACCAATGATGCCCAAACTTCCTCTGCGTTTGGTTTAATTTCCGACTCTGGTAGAATAAAACCGGCTTCTCCGAAAGAAGAATCTTTCGGTCTCAGTTCGTAGGTGTAAGAGTACTTGATTCCCGCCACAGCCTTTGCCCAATCATATGATCCGCCAGAAGCAGGGTCTGGAAAAAGGATAAAAATGATGAATTCGTATTTATTGAACAGTTTTGAAGAGAAATTCGTGTATCAATTAAGGTCATTTTGAAAATGTCAAGTTCATTCGCAATAGATATTCATTATGTATTTAATATTCTACCACGATTATTGCCAAGATCAAAGAAATGACGCGGACATTATTCTCCGATGAATTACGAACGTCATCAAACATTATCAGATTAGAAACACGTACCAAACCTGAACAATTCAAATGCATGTTTGGCTGTAGAATGAAATACTGGTTGAGACTACATCGATGCGTTCGTCTTTTGCAGTATAAAAACTGTAAATTGCATCAAGTTGCTGATGAATGTCGTTTTTTATAGCTAAATGGGGCTATTCCACGGACCTCCATTCACGTTAAACAACTTGATTTTAGTCCCAAATAAAACAGAAAAACAGGAACATGATTTTGTTTTTATATATTCATTAAAATTAATCAATACATATAAAGAACAAATTTGAAATTTAAAAAGACTATTTTTAATGCGACGAAAGCTCAAATCGTCTGAATTCCATACACAGATAAGCAAACAAATTTCCCCTCTGGTGTTAAGGTTTCGTCAAAGGTCAACATGTCTAAAAAATTATTTTTACAATTCCTCCAAAACTATGTGTGGTATACAGTCAAAAAGTTTATATTATTTAAATATATCACTGATTAATATATAGAAACTATCACTTGCTAACAAATATTTTTAAAAACATATTTTCTGAGAAAAGTTGTATGAGAAAATGCATATTTAAAGAAAAATGCACCTGCTTAATTCTGTACTCTTTGTGAAAACCAACACTATAGAAATAATATATGTTCATCAATTAAGGGCAAGTTGGACGAGAATGGTCTCCGAAAGGCTGTTATTGAAAGCATGACATGTATAAAGACAAGACCCCTATTGAATCCGCCATTTGCAGTGTACTTTAACTTTCAAGTCTTTACATTTGGACAAAATAAACAGGTAAAACAACTTTCCAGAGGCTATCCAAGTCCAACTTGCCCTTCATTGATAAACATATTTTGTTTCTGCAATGATGGTTTTCACTAAAAGCACGGAATTTATCAGGTGTATTTTTTGAAAATATATGCATTTTTAAAAAGAATTTTTCTCAATTAATATTATTCCAAGTATTTTTTTTATCAAGTGATACTTTTTATCTGTTAATCAATAAAAAATGTATAACCTGTAAAAGTTCTAACTTTATACCTTACATAGTTTTGGGGCTATTGTAAAAATAAATTTTTGGACATGTGGACCTTTGACGAAACCTTAAATGGATCAGCAAAATCAAGACATGGTGACGTAATTCGTTTCTCTGTAGACGAAACGATCAGTCGTATTTTATCGATCTTAGTAGAGTAGAAATAAAGTCCAGAAATGTCCGATTATTTTCGATTGTGAATCGAAATGGTGTTTCCGATTCGATTCGATAATCGATAGTATTTTTCCTTCGATTCTGAAACACTACGACATTTAAGGTACTCCAATCCGCAGCCATGAAGGATAACTCTTTAATTCATAATTCATAATTCAATTCCAAAAGTCTTCAAATAAAGCTTGAAACTTAAATCTTTTCATGCAACAATTATCATTTTATACCTCTTAATGTTTAATTTTCAAGGTTCTTTGAAGTTCTCAGAAAGGTCTTATAAAACGTAGAAATTTCTATAAGAGCTATCCCACCTTTTTCCCATGGGAAAAAAGTATTATTTGCGGGTATTTTCTCCCTTTGGAAATTTTTCTCCCACGAATTTGTTCAAAAGGAATAAAACCCATGCACGAATATTGACAATGAGACATATTGTGTTTAAAACATGCATGGATAGGGATACATGCCATAGATAAGTATACAGTTAAAGTACAATGAAGCGCATTGAAGTGGTAAAATTTCCCGTGGAACGTTTTGAGCTATCTTTAGGACGTTGATTGTCATACAATGACACGCCCATTTCTTTAGAAAAGAAAAATCGGACAAATAGTTAGTTCTAATATCTGTAGGACAGGTATTCCATAAATATAATAGCCAATCAAATTGATGGTCTACATAAACATAGAGAAAGCACGTGTTCGACCAATACATGTGTTATGGAAACTCCAATAAACATGATAAATTCATAATTATTAGTATGTACAAATTCGTTGCAATACGTGTTTTACAGAAGCTGGAATTCTCTTAATCTCTCTTATAACTTCGAAAATCTCCATTTCGGTGTAACTCATGTTGCTTGTCGCAAAGAGTGGGGTGTCCTAAAACATTACGACGAATATTTCTTGTTCGTTTCTAAAGAAATGGGCGTTCCATTCTGTTATAATTGACGTTAAAAACATGACTCGAACGTTTCATCCAAACGGAAAATTTTACCACTTCAATGCGCTTCATTGTATATCATTGAGGGAGTTAGCAAGATTCCTGTTCCCCAAGACTAAGACTATTTCCCGATGCGCAGCGCGCCGAGGGATATAGTCCTGGTCGATGGGAACTGGAATCTTGCTAACTCCTTCAATGATATACTTTTTAACTGTTTTAATATACCGATACAAATAGTGGATTACGAATGGCGGGGAATTAGCTTCAAGACTAACGAATAGGGAATTAGCCCAGTAACATATTAGACCGATACAAAAGTAAAACCTAGAGGATTACGGATAACTGGGGAATTAGCTTCCGAAGCAGGGATTACTTCATTTAACTAACGCACGGGGAATAATTCTATTCCCTGTAATTTCTAGGGACTTATTCACATTTTACTGCCTTACTTTTATATAGGAAAGTAGAGGTAAAATAAAATGAGTAATATATCATTATCATCATCGCTATAAAGGTATTCAATAGAAAGAAACTCTACTACAGTGCATGAAATTACCAGGTAACTTGGCAATAAATGGATAGAAAACGTAAAAAAAACAACAACAACAACAAAAAAGACATATGAACTAGCAATACGTGGTATAGTTTATGTTTTGTACAAAACAGCTGCACTTTAATATTTATTTTTCTCGAAAATGTCCAGGAGTCAACTTCTGACTTTCTTGGAACTATACAATCTGTATGAATCCTTTGATCCGCTTACATACGATCGCGATACAAAGGGTTGAATCTTAATTAGATTTGAAACTGTAGGAATATTCGCTGTCGTGTTTAGTGATATACATGATATTTTTCACGATCCGCTCTGGGGTAACAGGAAAAAAAATCCCTCTAATAATCTACTGACTAGACAGAGAAGATCCAAGAAAAAGGGCAGGAAAAAGTACATTTGATTAATTCCAGTCTTATTCTTTATTCGTAAATACTTTAGTATCCATGTATAGTCAGTTTAGGAGAATTTCGTTATTATCGAAAATAAATAAATTATACATTCTTAAAAAAAAATGACCTTTAAAAAGCTGAGGATGAAATGAAATACAGATTTATACATATAGCTAAAGTGTTTGCATATCTGCACGAATTTTTATGCCTTGTAATATTTTCTAAAATCTATAATGGAAATGTCATGCATGTTGAAAATTTTGATTTTACGTTTCAGATGTAAATTTTTTTATTTACTGCAACCCTGTAAATTCAAAATTTACATCATGACAGACAGAAATCTTTCTTCTACATATCTATTATGTTGCAAAACAGTAAATGTTTTTAGACATAGAAACGGTCCCGTAGGAAAGGATATCGGGGTTCGGCAAACATTTTCAATCTGGATCGGCAAGTAAGAAAAATAATTTGAATAAAATATTTTTTAAACAAATTTAAGAAATAAAAACCATCATCAGACGTAATTAATTAATGACACATCCAATCTATAAAGTGTTATAGTTTTTCTACAAAGTACTATACATGTATTTGGTAAAATTATCCCCCGGCCGCTTCCGACACAGTAATAAAGTAAATCTTATGAAAAATTAAACGTCCAATTGTATTTTTTTTTTAATTTATATATCGGATTTACAATCTTTTTTGTTATATGTGTAATTCATCATAGCCTTACACACAAGTATCTAAAAACCGACAGAGAAAGTACTCTTTTGAAATTGATAGTTTTATTTATACAGTTTCATACAAAAAAGCTAGAGGTATTGTGAGCACTGAGTTCACTAAATGATACCCCTGCCTCCCATATGATTATAATGGCAATGCCCATGTGTCTATATGTCCGTCCGTCCGTATGTTACGCTTTCGGATACTTTTCTTATATAACTGAATGAAATTTACGAGACTTTCACCGAATCTTTGTAACATTATGCCATTGTGCATCCTCTTTTTACTTTTTGATCCAACACATATTTTGGGTTTCCCCTGGCAAAACATGGTCACTGCCATTTTTTCTATAAAATTGAAGGGTACCCATCTCTTATCCCCAACTCGTCCTATACCACTGAATAAAATGTAATCATAAGGTTCTTTATTACATAATGCCATTGTGCATCTCTTGTTTTACTTTTTGGTCTGTCACTTATTTAGGGTCTTCCGTGGCAAAACATGGACTTTGCCATTATAATCATATGGGGGCCGAGGGGGGGTATCATTTTGTACCTCTTTTTATTTTCTCAAGATTATGTCAGTTTGCAAGATAATTATGTCAACATGCAATTTCATTCAGTGGTATAAGAGAAATTGCTGATAATTAAGAGATGGGTACTTCAAAGTGTAAAAGACGTACGGATGGACGTACTGCTACTGTAGATTAACGGACGTACAGACGGACATCCCCATCCTTATGTACATGTTCCCTCCCATTTTTCATTCGCCTGCGTGGCGCAGTGGTTAGAGCATCTGCTCTAGAATCGCGAAGTAAGGGGTCGATCCTAACGTCGCGGGTTCGAATCCCACTGTGGGAGGTGGAGACAGGTTCTTGGAATGAGACCGTTTAAACCGAGGGTGTTGCTAAAACGCGGAACGGAAAACGGAACGGAAAGCGGAACGGAACGGAAAACGGAATATGTCACTATGTTTTAAATCAATTAAAATGCACAGATTTTATCATAAACGAGGTATCTTATACATATTTAAGGAATCACTGTCTAGTTAGTATAGTATGCCAGGGATGTCCCTGGCATACTATACTAACTAGACAGTGATTCCTTATATTTCCATTTCATTGAGAAATAAAATTGTAGATTTAAACTTTAAAAATGCAGACATACATGTAGATTTAAATTACACGAGGATTCCCATCCCAATATCAGTAGTCCTAGCCCACTGACGTCAAACACAACGGCAGCCGCACGTACGAAATTTTCATGCATATTCGGGCTCCTTAGCGTCAGACTCAGAGACAGATGCGCACGAGATTTGCATGCATACTATGCCTCCTTAGCTCCTGACCTATCGACCTGCCTAATTTACATTCTGGCAGAATTATCAGGAAATCAACTCTGCTAACTTTCAAAGGGTTATCGTAGAGAAAGAAATTTAGAAATGGAAATATTCAAGCACCCACTATTAAATACAAGTTGATTTAGTCATGCTCCGTCTCTTATTTTCGAAAATAGCTGACACGGCAGTGACGTAGAATCTAATTTGAAAGGGAGTGGTCTATGTACTTGAAAAGTATATTACAATGCAAAAAAAAAAAAAACAAACAAACAAGAAGAAGACAATTGTTTAATTCGGAAGGGGGGGGGAGGTAAGTTTAAACTCCAACATCTTTCAGTACTATTTTTACACGAATTTACTACATTAATTACAACTACTAAAAGTGTGAGGGTGTCAATGATAATTTCTGTAGTAAAAAGGCTATGACTTGTAACAAAAATGTGTGTGTGTGTGGGGGGGGGTATTTGATATGTAAATGAATCATGAAAAAGAAATCAAATATTAAAAATATATTAAGATTACGTTTAGGGCAAACTTTCCTGCAAGCTCGAATAAACACCTCTTATGTAACACTGGTTGTTAAAACTATAAACAAAATAGAGTTGCTTTTTGTGCATTTAAATACTGGATAAAGTTGGAAAACTTTCATGTGGAAAATTTAATGTACCCCCCCCCACCCCCCATCCCACTTTTTGTGTCCAAAATATATATATAAGATTTAAAAAATCATTTTTTAATGTGGGTGTGGGCCCCTATCCAGACCCAAAACGGCCCCCTTTCAAGATTCCCGGATTTGCCACTGCTTGCATAATCTGAATGTGAAAACTAGTTAATTAAACTTTAGCATCGGAAGCAAATGGAAAGGGCAGGGTAGGAATTAACTTCTTTCAGTACGAACTCTTTTCCAAACACTACCACTAAATCTTCCTGGCCTAATCTGCGACATGCTTATTGAAAATGAGGCGGGTTTGTTCTGAACATATTTTATTGTATAATTCATACAATGGGATTGGCAACAAGTTCTTGCAACTTAAAAAACCTCTCCCTGTAATATATACAATAATTAAATTAGTGATTGCCAAAATAACAATTTAAGGTGTAAAGTTATACATATACATGATAAATACAAAATATTTAAAGTTAATACAAAATATTTCAAGTTAAGACACTTACTAAAGATTCAGAGTTCTTAAAATTTGTAGATCTATAATGATACATGTAAATGGTTACAATTATAACAGTTATTTGGAAAAAAAAAATAAAAAATAAATAATAAACATGTTCACAAGTAAAATTCTCGCAACATAAACAAACAAAGTTGTACAGATATGATTAAATGACAAAGAAACAGAAGAAAAACGGATCAAAATCTACTTGAATCACGAATGAACCTTTGGACACAGTGAAATATTTTGTTATTCACATCAACTGACAATGAATCATTTCCAAATAATAAGAGATGGGAGTTGACTATTGCCAAGTGATTATATTGTAAAATATTGTTTAAGAGGCAATTTCTTGGCCGGTCATATTTTTTACATACAAAAAAGAAATGGTATACATCTTCAATTTGTCCACATGAACAGTTGGGAGAGTCAATTATATTTCTTCGATAAAGATCATTATTAAGGCGGGTGGTTAACCTACACTCCAATGTTTATTGCCTAATATATTAATGGCTACCTTTGCTTAGCCTCCCCCTAGCTTCCGACGCCTATGACAAATATATGCATGTACATACTAATGCTCTTTTTTTCCCTCTTCCTATTGCAAGAAGTATCTTTTTTCATGAATGGGCTTTCATAAACGAATTTGTATGAAACGCTGCAGGACTTTGAGTCAATTTAGTATGTATTTTATAGACCATCGCTTACAAAACACAGGCTCTGAGAGGAGGATGTGTTTGATTCATGAATGTATAATAATTTACAATTACATTTTTTTCATTAGATATGACGTTAACATCAAGAATATTGATTTATATATCTGATTTATATTGAATCTATTTTATTTGTATGACTTAAATTTTCCGTTTTCCGTTCCGTTCCGCTTTCCGTTCCGTTTTCCGTTCCGCGTTTTAGCAACACCCTTAAACCGAGGTCCCGTGTTGCAATAGGTGCTGGCACGAAAAAAGACCCCTCCCTGCTCAATGACCCTAGGTGCCGAGTATAGGACAAAATTTGTAGCTCTCCACCGGCAAGTGGTGGCGTCTCCATATGTATGAAAAATTCTCGAGAGGGACGTTAAACAACATACAATCAATCCCAATTTTCACGCGGGGGTAAAATAGCATGCATACAGGGAACAGAAATAACTAACAAGGCGGGTTTATAATGTTGAATTTCAAAGTCCATGTATGAGGCCTTACGTTCGTGTTATTCTCTAAGTTCCGTTTCGAATGAAACATTATTATGGTTTTTCTTTACTTTTTGTATTTAAATTATATATTCTCTAAATGATTGAATACACATGTATATAGGATAAGATACGTATATGGATTCATTTAATTAAGAGAGTGAATATAGTTGAATTCTCAATACAAAAATGTACATATCTATAAATTCCGCGTCTATCAAAGTCCATAAAACAATAAAAATAGGAGCAGAGCAAACACGGACCTAGAGTTCGAAGTTCATAGACGAAATTATTGACAATATTCACCGGATAATGCTTTCCTAGATTCCACAGAAACCGCAACTTTACTAATTTTTGTGTTATTTTGTTGATTTGGTCGGTTGTCTTGAGCTAGCACATGTACATCTAGAATTTTTGGTGATCCACAGCAATTGAGTGCCTCCCTATAAGCATTCAACACATCTTTATTCATAAAACCGTACACAAAGCTATTTACACAACTGTTTGCGAACGCAAGATAAACAGAAGTTGCATGAACTTCGGGAGGGATTTGTGAATGTTCATCATAAAAAGTAGCCAACACCCCGAAGAGACTGTACATCAGAAGGTATAGGACAAAAACCACAAAAGTCGATTTGGTCGACCGGACATCTTTTTTGAATCGTAACTGTCCAATTCCGTTATTCCAGGAGAATTTTAGTTTCTCTTTATGCCGTTGTATGAAGACAAAAATCTTGTAATAACAAACCATCGTAACACTGCTAGGGAGAAACAGGCAGACAAACAGGTAAGCTATAGAGTACGACTGACTGACATAACGGTTAAAGACGCACATTTGCATGGTTGGATCAAAGATTAAGGAATCGTCCATCCATTGGAGAGGGATTGAAAATATAAACCCCACAATCCAAACACCAGCAATAATTAACGACACAGAGGTCTTTGTGTAAATTCTTGAACATAACGAATAGTGGCAGATTTTGACATATCGATGAACCGCTATCGTTGACACCGATAAAACCGATGTACAAAAGACGATATTGGCAATAGTCCCATTGAATCGACATAATGAGTCGGGGAGTCGGGCATCTTTATTGAGAAGAAAAACAAGATTGAAGGGCAACAGATAACTTGTGATGAGAAAATCAGCTACAGCCAAATTTCCGACAAAGGTATTATGGATTATTCGGAGACGTCTTATTTTCAGTAAAGTCCAAAGGAACAAGGTATTCGAAGGGATTCCAAAAATTAATAGAATTATGGCAACTGTGATAAAAACAATCACCGCTGTGTCTGATATTTCCCCTTCAAAGTTAACTTCCATACCACCGATAGGAAAATCCTGATTATTATATAACGAGTCCCTCTTTATAAATTAATGAGTGTTGACTGAGTTTATCATGACTTTATAATAGCATGAAGCTAACAGGTTTAAATTTTTAAGTAGGCGAAAATATTGATTTAGTATTAAGATTGAACTGCTCCAATCTTTGAGTTGGTGTCTTTCGCATAGATGATACTGAATTGTAATGCATCAGGGAAAATTGGAAATAATTATATTGATATAGATGTACAATACTTATTAAATTATATTTAAGTGCATGTTTCCATAAAAAGCGCAAAACGTAGTTCGAAGAAACTGGATTTAATCCTGAACTATTAATGAATATCATTCAGATTTGTGTTAATCTATAAGGCTTAAGTCCATCATTTATTAATACTGTCCATCGTATTTATACTGTGATTTGAAATACATGCACAACAAGTAACTTTCTTCTTGCGTAAATAAACAATTTTTTTTTTACTTTTCTTGGTCTATAATTGCCACAAAAATGTTACCAATGGTAGCACTAGGTGACCAATGCCTACCTTAGTTTACATATGGCAACCAAATGCTACCAGCGATCGTTTGCAAATTCACCATTGGTAAAACCATAGACAGGATAATTCTCGGGTTCGGTATTCCAATATTGAAAATGCACATTGATTACGAAAGGTTGGTAACTGTAACACTAGAATCCTAAATCTTTACCGCATTCGGTATTGAAACGCCTTCCTATAGCAATTAGAAAGGAGACTGATTAATTTCATTAAGCAAGTTAAATTTTAAAATGTTTTCAATTTCATTTGAATCGTAGGATTGAAAACATAGGAAATCGGCTTGAGCAAACTCGGTCATCTGTTGATGTCAATGGAGGCAGGATCTCTTCATCACATTGAATTCGGAGTCTCAAATGGAGAATCTTTCATCAATTCCTTTGGACAAAAATTTGGTTTTGTGTGTGTGGCATATAGATGTCGTCGCTACTGTAAACAGTGGGTTCTTAAAGCTGGAAAAGCAACACTACTGGTAACTGAACCAGATTCAAGGTGTCACCTTGAAAACGCTTCATCAGAAAACGTGAGGAATATTACGGCCAACGACCCATTATTTAACTGTTGGTGGACTTTGGAAAGTAATAAAGATAATGACAAGGATTCAGTTTTTAATATTGCACTTAAAGTGACAGATTTAAAGCAGGTCATAAAAAATGTAGTGAAAGGTGGTGGGGAGGTAATTGCATCACTCCAGAGTCTGAAAGATGAACATGGAACAGTAGACATTGCTGTTGTAAAATCTTGTGTTGGTAATGTGTTTCATACGCTATTAAGTTATAATGAATATTCTGGTGATTTTCTACCAGGTTTTAGCTCAAGTGGAAACAATCGGATAGAAGAGAGTATGAATTATAATGGCTTAGTGACTCACATAGATCATATAGCTTTTGTTTGTGAACAAGGCACAACACCTCAAATACTTCAGTGGTATGAGAAATGCTTTAGCATGAAGAGATTTTTTATCAACAGGTAAGAAATTTGTGTACATATTTTCCAAAAAGAACAATCAAATTAGTTGTTTACAGCATGCTCATTTCAGCACACGGGTTAAGCGACTTTTAAATTTTGTGATCTCAAGAAATGGAATGGCAAGGAAAATTAACCTCATAATGTGTATTTTGACATTTTTATACAGCAATGAAGATGAAGAGGAGGGATTCTTGATCAGTGACACAGGAATAGGGATGAGAATGAAGGTTATGGAATACTGGAGATGTTCAGAGACTGGCCTTACCTCAGGGAAAAGTCAAGACTCCATCAGATTTGTCCTCGTGGAGTCCTTAAAGGGACAAGGTATTAAAACAAGAGTCAAACTTGTGAATAAATTGCTTTGGTGATCTTAAATTCCTATTCAATCTGAAAATCTAGATTAGAGATTCACACCTTACTTCAATTCTAATTCGCCCATTTGTCTAAAAGATATTGCATGTACAGTTAAACTTTAATATCACAAACACTTATATCTCAAAAACCATGGATAAGTACTAGTGGAAATGATTTGGAAACCCAAACGCAATATTCTTAAGTATTTTATCCCAAACATCTTAAATCCTCTGATATTGATTCTTGAATTATTTTCTCTGTCCAATTAAGTTCAAGAAAGTATTTCTATTGCCATACAAAGCAGTGGAATTCTAGTTCATGTACATGTAGTTCATTTAAGTATAAAATATTTGATTTACTTTTTCTTCCATTTTATTTTCATTCCCTAAGGAGCAAACCAGGTGGACATTTTCCTGGAGGACCATGGTGGCCCTGGGGTCCAGCATGTGGGGCTGTATACCCCAGATATCATGACAGCTGTCTCCACATTCAAAGAGAGTGGTGTCCAGTTTGTGGAACCACCTCCGGCATACTATACAGATGTGAGTAAAAGACTTTCTCTTTTTTTTGTACTGGAGAAATTTTTTTCTTTTTGTTGTATTTATTGGAATTCTTTCCAGTAATTTTTCCCCAGTTTTTCTTGTATTTCATATCTCGCATAGAAACTATATGTAATTTTGCGCTTTATAAATTAACAAAATGATAATAATAATAATAATAATATTTTTTAATTACACTCTAGGACTTGTTCAAGCCTTTTTGAGAAGCTACCAGACTATGTGTATTCAATATACATTTTTGTCTAAAATAAATTAATAAAATAATAATCCAATTAATTTTATATTGTGCATTGGAATGTTTTAACATTTCTCTCTTCAGCTGCAATTTGCAATTAAATAACCATAATAGAGAGTATGCCAGATTAACACGTTTATTTCTAAAATTACTATTTTGCTTTATGAAATTCATACATACAGGATGTAAAGCTGTCTGAGATACAGAAGGTGGGATTCCATGTGGAGGATCTCAGAACTAATGGGGTGTTACTAGATACTGAGGCTGATGCTGATCAAGAGCTTGTAAACCCCTGCCAAACCGATAGGTAAATAAAAGTTTCTGTTTGAAAGATTGCAAGCACCACATATACCATATATACCACCAAACATTTTTATAGAAGCAAATTACTTCTAGCTGTATTGATGACTGCAAACAAATCCTTTAGACCTTTAGTGAAAATTGTTGTGTATGAAACACTATACACTTATTTAATGTCTACGAGGTAAACAGTCAAACTGTTGTCTCGAGGTACATGTAGTGGGGAAGACATGGGAAACTTCGGCCTCAGGCAACAGTTTCCCAGGTCTTCCCCAGTACTTCGGGACAACAGTTTGTTTCACAGAGTAGTCATTGAATAAGTGTTTTATTACCTAACCTACTATATATATTAACTAAATTGGAATAAAAACACACAAACAATCAATAAAGAGTTTTCACAACTGTTTATACAAATATACTAGTTTATTAATTAGCTGAACACATAATATAAGATTAAATTAATAATTAATAATTGAAAGCAATATCTTATAAATTGACTTATTGATTGTTTTATTCCAATTTAATTAATTATATAGCAGGTAAATAGTGATGTCGTGATCATCAAAACGCTTGAATATCATGATGACGCTTTAAACAGGCAACAGTTCATTCTGTGGTCCGGTCAACAGTTCGACTGTTTCATGATCATGCAAAACTTAAAATAAATCATGAACAGTTCAAAATGCCTAATTACAATTTATATAGTAGATTAGGTAATAAATCAATATGACTTATGAATTTATGTTTATGTAATGGTATGTACACTGTAATTATTTAAAAGGAGCAAGTTTGATAGTGCTTTTCTTTTCCTTATGTATACTGGATCCTGTTCCTTCTACTTATAATCAATGTTGCCATTATTTATAACAAGAATTGCTATAATTCTTGAAAAAAAAATTGGAAAATTTCCCTTCTACTTGTTGATTATTTTGTTTGAGGGTGAACAGTAAGTATCTATACATATATTGTGAATATTTTTTTCAGATACCTGTTACAGAAATTTACCAAACCAATTTTCAGCAAAAGGACATTTTTCCTGGAACTTATTCAAAGAGTAGGAGCCCAGGGGTTTGGTGCAGGCAACATCACAGCCTTGTGGAGGGCAGTCCAGGCGTACATGACTGAAAATGGCAGTTCTTGACATAAATAAAAGCATAGGAAAATGAAGTTAAAAAACATTTAATAAAAAGTATTTACCTCAGAGTGCCAATAAATCCTGTCTCAGTTTTTTTGCTTTTGTCTAACGTATGTAAAAGGTCTTGAAGAACAGAGCAACACAAAATTGAATGACTTTATACTGACAGAGACTGAATGGTTGTAACCTGCCATTAGTACTACTCTTTGTTACCCTTGGACTTTCAGTAAGGCGTGGTATTCTCGACTGTTCATCATTAGCATCTGAAATTAACACTGCCTGTCATCCACTGTTGAAATGGGATATAAATTCTGGAGAATGTCAACAAGCGTAGCAAGGATCCAATGATTTTGTACAGCAAAGAGGTGGGGCTTAAGTTGTCTCATCATTGTCAACAACAATTTAAAGTTGCTGATATTATTAATTTCTTAACCAATGAGATCTATGTTGCCATTTGAGAGACGCTAATTACCTAGTGTTAAGGATGCTACCCCTTACTGAAAGTCCAAGGATGACAGAGAATTGTACTATTATACTGTATTATACTTGTATGAATACAACTGACTCTATGGAGGGGTAGACTCGTATGATACATCATCCTATTCTGAGCAATACAATGCTTATTTCCATGATAAAGATTAATTTATCCTCTGATAAGAGAGAACTTTAAAAAAGGATTTAAGACATTCCCAGTAAAAATTGCCAAAAGGTGATAACAGTAAACTTTTGCACTGGATTATGGTGCAAAGTATGCTTAAATTGCACTTCAATAAAATGTTAGATTTCTTTTCGAAAATTTCAATATTGTGAGGCTACAGGGAGGAAGAACCTAGATAAGGCTACACTACACAAGCTTTCACCTTTAATTTTAGGTGTTTCCTATGATGACCAGGACATTTATGGTTTGAAAATATGTCTTACTGACATTAATATAAATCAAGTTGGTTCAAAATTAATTTGCAATCTATGATGAGTATATAAGCCAAAGAGCCATAAACTGATCATATGAAAACCGCAGGATTATTAATGTGGGAGTAATAGCCCTTGTCTCAATCTTGCAGCCTGACAAAATGTATAAGGAATATGAGGAATGAAACATAGGATTAAGGAAAAACAAAAAGAGCAAGTTGAATTGAAATCTTCAGTATTGTGTATTCAAATGTACAGATCAATAAAAAAAAAAGGTTAAATCCTAATGGTAAAAATTTACATTTTAAACATATTTATTCATTATTTAAACATTGTTTCGAACGTTCACTTGTAAGAAGAAGTGTGCAAGACATGAAAACTAGAAAGGTACATGTTATTTAATTCTTGATGTTTATCAGTGCATCATAAATGTAATGGAAATTCCTAACTCAAAATATATAAAAACAATAAAAAGAATTTGTTGTTGTTGATTTTTTTTTTATTTTAAAACATTTTAACGATAACCTTTTCCAATTTCAATATGGTTCATATTAAGATATAAATGTATAATTAAAACTTGATCATACATTGTTCATACATTGAATTATGAAAATATCTCAATTCATTAAAAAAAATCAAAAAAATCAGTGTACCTTACCCAATATTTGAAGCAGATACATAAACATTCAAACCAAATGTTTTTATAATCATGGTAGATAAGTCATCTGGCAATTGCATTCTGAATACCAAAGCAGGAAGAAATTATAAAGAAAGAATTAAATTAAGCAAACTTTTGCAATATGGAATGTTCAAAATGAAAAATATACCGATATATACAAGTACATTTATACCAAAGAAAGGTATAGTTCTCTTGCAATTCTTTAAGAGTAATCATGATTCACACAATACATGTAATAGTTAAATCAGTTCCCTACTGAGCTAGCCTGTGATGTACAATTTGTTTTTTAAAAAAAAGATTATTTTTATTGTAATTTTGAATTTATTTCTTTTTTTTACAAAAGTTAAACAATTGCTATATAAAAGACAATGGTTTCTAGAATTCGATATTGGAGATTTTCATCACAAAGAAATTGTACTTTGATGTAAAACATATTCAATTCTTCTGGAATATTTGTACAAATATAATTTCCTAAATCATACACAAGATTTTGAAGATATTAAAGATAATATTTAGCTTTTGCCAACTTCTGGACACATAAAAGAAGATGACCCTTCACATACATAGTACAAACAGACACACTATGTACAAACATAAATATATTGTTTATAGATACCTGTTTGAATATCAACAGATATATAACATTTTCAACAAGTTAACATTCTAACAATATTATTTGAATTCTAAAATAGCAATAAAGAAATTGGCTATGTCTCTAGGTAATACTATTGAGAAGGTATAATGTCCATATGAAAGCCATGTTTCACCTGAAAGAAACACATGACAAAATCCCATTGTGGTGTAAAATATGCACCCCTTTCTCACAAAAAATATTCTAGGATAAAGGTGTGTATAATATTCAGCAATTTGGATTCATATGGCACAACATTATTCCTGGTATAATGATTGTGAAGATGAGCATTACAATGTATGCAAAATACCTTAAATAGTTAGCAATAAATAATCATTTGATGCTAAATGAACACACTGTGCATTCACAATCTGTTGCTGATAATGCAAAAAGAGTAAATGACCTTCCATGTATTAGTCGTGTACAATTACATGTACATGAATATATATCATGACAGATTCTAAACTGAGTGAAAAAGTTGTAGCCATGCACATATCCATACCAGTAAAGCTAATAAAAATCCAATACATGGACAGACTGCAGTTAGCATTGCACAAGCCAACAAGATTAATATTAAAAAAATATATCTACCAAAGAAAACCAAAAATTGACAGATTAATGTGTCCATAAAAGTTTGCAAATACGTAATGCATTAAAATCACTTTGATTCAACAATCGTTCTTTTAGTTTTACATTTGAATAACATGCTTAAGGCACCATCTGAGGTAAATATCCTTTAATACATGTACAGATCTTCATCACAAATGATATGAAACAATCAAAATAAATTACTTTTCTAAATCAATTATTACATTAAATGAACGGAATTTTCAAATCCTATCTCCTTCGGCAATATCTTTCCTATCAACAACATTGCGTAATTGGTCCAATGCATCAATAATTTTCTGCTTTGCCTTCATTCTCCCCTCCCCTACAGTAGGATGAACACATTCATTCAGTAGATGCTCTAAATCAAAGTCATCCCGAGCGTAGTTGGGCATATCGTGGAGGAGTCCATCGGGCATGCCCAGATCACCCTCGTTTGCATATTTGGAGAGGAGATTGCGACAGGCTGCGAAGTAGTTGTGGTCCGACTCTTTATGAGCACAGAGATCTTCTGTTGAGAAGACCAAGCAGTTCTTACCTCCGCAGTCATCAAATTTTGATTCCAGTAAATCATCGTATCCTTTGGGTTTTACTGAAAGATTTGCATCATATAATATTAAAAATGTTCAAATCAAGCCTTATTAGAATTTTATACTTTAGCAATGTATTAGCAATGTATCATTTTTTTGGAAAGATATAGTCTCATAACTGCAACGGTGTGTGCAAACAAATTGAGTGATGCACATTAGCGCAGTATGAAAATTTGTTTGCATACACTGTTGCATTTATGAAACTACATGTATATCTTTCAAAATATGGTTCATTGCTTCTATTTACATTTTTTAACTCTATGTCTTGACTTAAAATGTGATTTATATTTTAAAACCAATGTATTATTCTTTGTGTAAGCTACCTTTTTGGATGGCCAGTCTATCCACCACTACCACATTTTCTACATCAATAACCGTAACTCTTCCCGTGTCGTCCACCACTAGGTTTTCGTAACTTAAATCCGTCCAGTATAAGCCATAGGGATTGCCATGATTTGTCAGTCTTTCTGCAATCTTCATTATTTGGTATGCCAAATCAGCCTTTGAGTAAAAATGAAAACAAGTAAGTATAATATGAGCTTTATCTCACAGTTGCTTTATACATGTATGTTGTATACGTATTGCAATGCATAGTATTGCAGTCCATGTTTATTGGCTTCACATGTTAAACTTAAAATATCACAGTTTTCTTGAACAAATTATCATGTACACAAACACTGTTTTTAAGTATTGGGCCATTCGCAGTTTTTTCTCTGTTTAGCGTCCAGCCATCTTTCAAAAACCTACCTACCTATTCGCAAAAAACACACAAGACAAAACATAAAACACAGGCATAAAAATGATGCCCGTCAAATGATTTGATCTAACTAAACTGCTTTAATAGAAAAAATATCTATTCTTAAGCAAAATCAAGGGATTAAATGCTTAAAATACACCCAATATAACTCACTGTACAGAATTATATGGAGAAATTGACAAAATTCAAAAATTTCGACTAAATTAATCAATTTCAGGACTTCTGTTATTGTGTTTTTTTTCTTATATGGGGTGTCAAAAACCAAGGCTAAACGTAGAAAAAACTTGGAATGGCCTTGTGCTGCTTTGTGCTTCCTTTCACCTCTACTTTGAAATATATACATCTGTTATTTTTCATCATTGCCTATAGATCTATATAATGTCAAAATATAGGATTTGCAAATACATGTACAAGCATTTCAAGAATTTTGAGATGTAGTAAGCATTTTTGTACCTTTACTTCATCTCCATTCAATATGATTTGATTTATAGAAACAGACTGAATCTTGAATTTGCATTTCAATATCATTTTTAAGAGCTTGAAAAGTCCAATCTCAATGTAATTATATGGACATACATAAAATTATATACATAGTATTGAAAAGATCTGTACCCTTTTATGCCATGGTGCATTGTAGTAATTATTAAGTGGTTCTCCTTCATTGCTGACAACAATAAACCTTCCACAAGCTCCGTAGTACTCAGGAAATGGCCAACCTTCACTCTTTGAGAATGTCTACAATAAAAGTCATGATACATGTAGGTATAAACATTATATTATTGAAATTTGAAATTGTCTTAACTCTTATTTACACAAATGCAAATGCTGGTTCTCATGTTCATGTCTGGTACATTGTTATACTGATAGAATGTAAAAAAATGTGTACTTAGATACATAAAAATTAATAATGACTTTTAAAATATATTTCCATATTTGCTATGCTATTTACTTCACATATAAAGAAAAGAAACATATAAGCATGATAAATATACCTGCAGTATGAGGGGCTCTGGATTTACCATAGCTGTTGCATATATCTGTAGTTTATCCCTAAACATCATTTCACGTCGCTCAGGGTAGACTTTTTCTTTATAATATCTATACATTCTGTCTATCAAATTATATGTCGGACAGGCAAACATGTAGTTTAGACCTTTTAGGTGTTTTGGCTGTAATCCCTCCCTCTGAATTGAATTTATCACTTTCATTTTGTCAATCACTCTTGCAACATCACATCCAATAGGTCTGTTTGCCTCTGTGCAAATTTTGTTGTCAATATTTTCCCATTCCCTGTTATGGGCCAACTTCTTTAAAATAACTGGTTTGTCTAAGCCCTCATGATGTCCTAAATGGACATTCTTTAAATTCACAAAATCTAAAAATTTAATTCTGGACCATCCTTTCATTCTTACTAAACCATCCTTTAAATCCATGCATATACTGTGTCCGAAACATGCTGGACATTTATCAGTCTGTAAATATGACTCCTCTGTCAAGTGATTCTTAGATAGAGATAAAAATAGGCTTCCATAGAGGTAGAATGAAAGGACAGCAGCAAATACCAGAAAGCACTTTGCCCTTTTTGGTAGCCTCCGTAGTCTGAAAGTTGCATCAGATACAATAGAGTGAACACGAGTCATAGAAGCCTTTGATGGTCCTGATCTTCTATTTCTTATTTCTGCCGAAAGCATGGTTGGAAAATGCCTCTACATGGCATATATTTGTACTGTTATTTTCTGTAGAGAAATAAAACATATATAAACATTAACATGTATTATATTAGAGCTTCATATATGCATGTTATGATCTACATAAACAACTTGAAGATACATGTATTGCATTCCTTTCAAGAAATGTGAACCAATTTATCAATTCATCATTTCTGGAGTTTTTGAAACTTATAGGCCTACTTAGAGAAGATTTTCCTATGCATCATCCACAGTAAAGTAAAACGTTAAATTACCGGTAGTGTTTGTTGTAAGGGTTGAATTAATGTATGTTATTAATATTTATGTTTGCCGTCAACCATTTTGCCCTATCCTAAGCAGGTCCAGTACAATCACTAGATTTAGCTATGTAGGTAGAATATTACCTACAAAGCTTTATTTACCTACCTCAGGTAGCTTTATTTAGCTATTTCAATGCAACTTTTCAAAATTTTTCTTTTTATAAAAAAGAGACAAAAAACCACAAGTAAATGACTATTAATATTTATACTATTGAGGTTTTAAAAAACAATCCAAAGCAGAGATAGTTTATCATTGCTGTGTTTGGACAATCTAGAGCAAACATGTAATTCCATTGTTTGGGTAACTGTCCCTCTCTTTGGTGGGTTGAGGCATGGTTGAGTACCGGTATGATAACTTCACATTGCACTGGATAACAGAGTTCTTGAAATCTTTTGATCCTGTCTGCAAGACCGATAAATACAACCAAGGACCGATTACTTTGTGTTCTGTGTGAGTCCAAATGACAGGTAAATGTTGACAGAGGAACTTGCAAAAATCTGACAAAATTTCGTACCAATTCCATATAACGTCCAATTGTAATCTTTTAAACTCTTTTCTTGTAATGGCTTCTTCCATGAATGCAAGTGTCAAACTATGATTGGTAAACTGATAAAAACAGGTTTGTTGACGGTGCTACAGTAAGCCAAGTGAGTAAAATAAACTAGATTAAAAATCTTTGAAGAAAATCGACCCCCGACATAATTCAAAGAAAACTGATGATCAAATCAGCATGAAGTGTGCAGTGTTTATTGAAACATGGTGCACAATGAACAGGGTTTTCATCTTTTTATTTAATTTTTTTTTTTGATATGATAGAAATCTGCCTGAACTGACAAACTTCATATGGAAGTCAGTCCAAATGACTGACAGCGAAAAAATGATTTCAAGAACTCTGGAACGATTACTGACCTATTATCATGTTAAGTTAAGCAGAACTGAACTTCTTCATGTTCTTTGTCATTTCATTCAAGGGGTAACTGTTTTAACTGTCATACATAGCCCTAAAACTTTCAGAACTTTGATTGCAATTGCGCAGAAAAAGACATCACTTCAGGAATGATTTTTTCATGAATTGTAATTTGTTTTCAGATAAGTTCAAAGTTGAAAATGATCACTGCATCAAAGTGAGATTTTCTGCACATTCTGAGAAAAATGCATTTTTTATAGAAATAAATTGATTTGGTAGCTAAATTAAGCTACCTCAGATAGGTAAATAAAGCTACATAGGTAAATCAAGCTACGTTGCTAAATCTAGTGATTGTTCTGGACCTGCTAAGGAGAGATAAAATCGTAATATCAATATGGAATAGAATTGCTTTTTCTGAAACAAAAAATAAATGAGCACAATCATCGAAAAAACTCACTTTGATTTCTACTAGTAGATATATCGTATGAAAATCATCATATGCAATTTAATAGCTTAATTAGCTTTTAAATTTTGGACTATTTTATCTTTTTACCAGGAAAGGATTGGGAGCTTCCGTGTCATTCAATCTCTTTCTTGAGCTACAAGAAAGTTACGATATATCAAGCGCACAAAAGAACCTTGTCAGCTTTTTATAGCAGTTAAACCGGAGTTGGTATTCCGATCCGATTATAAAATTATAGTCTCGTTTGCTCGGGCAAAGTCTTGAAAGCGAGAGTCTGGGGTAAACGAGACTAATAAAATTAATAAATTCACCTTTGCCCCCTCTTAATGGGTAATTTAAATAACAATATAATCAATATCATGGAACATTTAAGAGTCAAAATCAGCAAGCATCGAGCATTGAATGGAAAGTCAAAATTTTATTTTTTCAAAAGCTTTTGGTATATGAAAGATTTTGTCTTACCTAATGCTAAAACACAATTAAAATTTTTTTCGAACGTATAAAGGGACTGGTATCCAAGGAAATTCATTTCCTTAGCAACGGGTTCATAAATCCTTATGAAAATCAATGATTTTTAGACATTTTTCTATGAATATGTTTTCTGAACATGATAAGATAAGGTATTTTGGTTACTTTATTTGTTAAAAGATGGAATTACTTTATTCTCAAAAAATAGGAAAAACAAAATGTCTGTAGTGATAATGTTGCCATGACAACGGGAAAAGAACATGGCGTCAATGCTTATTAATTTTGAAAAAAGTTACATATTTTTATCACTTTATTCACAAAATCTACAACCACTGCTGGAAAAATGAATGGTATGATCTTGTTAGGGGTTATCTATATGTCATATCTATACAATAAAATTTGCAGGCAACTTTAGCAGAAAAAAGTTACAAATGGTTAAAATGTGTGAAAATCTGGCATTTATAAGCTTTTTTGAAGGGGTGGGGGTAATTTGAATACATGTTCAGTGTCCATTATATTGGCAATATTGGTTCTGATCAAAGCATACTCATAACTTTACTATTGTTAATAAATAAACGCACATTCAATTTCAAAAGGAATTTTATATTCCTCACAAACGAAACTTGGAAAAAAAAGGGGGGGGTTAGGAATCACCTTGTTCACCGATCCATATGTATGTAAAATTTTGACTTGTCCATAACATTTCAATGAAGTGCCACTGAAAGTTCATACTTGATATTAAGATTGCTTGCGATCAAGAGATGTGTCAAAAACTTGACTCAAGGTCATTTGAACAAGTTCAAGGTCATTGGTAGAAGAAAAGTGCAACCTTTGCCCATTCTGTAACATTCTAATGAAAAGACTTGGTTTCATCTTGGGAATTATTTTTAAGCTGTAGGTTTATCATAACCTTCACCAAAATTCATTTGAACATGTTTGCCCTTGACTCAAGGACATAGCTTTTTCAAGGTCACTGCAGTAAAAGTGTACTATATGAGTTTGGCACATTTACATATTTAACTTCGAATGAAGGGGAAATTGGAAGTTTGTGCTCAACACATCGGTTTTACTACCTACGACTTGAGTATTTGTCATAGTCATTTTTGGTATGTATATCTGCACTATCAAAATTTTAAAAGGTTTCAAATTAGTATTTAGACCTTTTTTGTAATAAAAAACATTTAATGCAATAGCAGGAGGGTTGGTATCATTTTATTAGCTTGCTCACAATAATTCTTGTTTATGAAAGAGAGTCACAATGACAGCGCACATAATTATAAAGTAAAACCATGTCAATCAGGCATGTAGCATCAGGTTTGGGTTTGGTAGGGGGGATGACATCCCCCACCCAACTTTTTTCTCAACGTACCCTAATGTTCAACCACACCCCCCCTTCCGAGTTTGTCCATTTGTCCTTCCGTCCGTCCGTCTTTCTGTCTGTCTGGAACGCTTTCGTTTGCACACGATATCTCGAGAACCCTCTGAGCTTTTGCAATGAAATTTAGCATAGCAACAGTTACTCCCTATGGACTAAAGAAGAACCCTATTGATTTTGTGGTCAAAAAGTCAAAGGTCAAGGTCATAAATAAACAAATTCTGTCTGTTATAACACTTTCCTTTCCACACAGTATCTCTAGAACCATTTGAGCTATTGCAATGAAATTTTACATAACAACTCCCCGTGGCATTATGAAGACCCCTATTGATTTTGAGGTCAAAAGGTCAAAGTTAAAGGTCGTAAATTTATACATTCTCTCTGTGTCATTATACATTCTCTCAGAATTTATATTCCTATCATGTCTACCAGAACTGTTTAATAAAGGTTGAATTAGACACCATGTTTTGTGTAAATTTTTGACGATATCAAACGTGAATATATACATGTATGTGACTTCATATTTGCATATAATTGTCGAAATTTTACAGCAGTTCCGTGGCGCAGTGGTATGTCTCCCGCTTCACATGCGAAATTCTTTTTTTTACTAAATGATAGTATTCAGAATGTGAAATAAAAAAAAAATATGAGGTATAGCTTGTACAAAGTCATAAAATCATCATTACGTTGCGATAAATAATCCACATAAAAAGAATCTTCTATACACATAATCAAATCATATCAATATTGACATATTTTATTTGCTTCAGTATACATTTAAAAATTCTACAAATTCAATTAGGGGGATCCGACCCCCCATCCCCGCCACGAACTGCGCATGGTTTACTTTTTCCCTAAGCGGGGGACACAAATTCTCTGAATTAGCTTATTAGATTTACATCAATAAAAAAATGCTAACAGACAAAGAATGTTACTTTTGAATTGAACATTTTTATTTGATCCACTTTCATGAATACACTGTACAATTTATGGATCTATTTTCTGGATCCCTGAGTCTCCGGTAACACTATCCACTCACTTCCAGCATCAATGGTCTGTACTGTAATGATGTATACTCATAATGATAATCTGAAAAAGTGATAAAATTAAAATGTAATAATATTATACAGCTTTGCCTTCAGATACTTACTAAGAACCATTTCTAGTTGAGCTTGAGCAATGATGATGAATGCAAAGCATGTTTATTGGAATCAATTAAATTCCAAGAGATCTCAATGGTTTAGTTTATCATTTTATTTTAAAAAGTTAATGTTTTTACTAAATGTATTATTTATTTTACATGTTTTTCATGTCTAATTCTATATCAGCTCATCCAATTCTGTTTCTGCTTCTTTCCGAGTTTGGCTTCAAAGTGGCGAATTTCATTCTAAAAACAGAAGTATACAACACAAAGTTGAGACGGTATTGATTTTAGATATTCTTTAAATATAAACTTGTAATAAAAAGGTCAATTGGTTCTAGGTTTTGTCAAAACTCTAAATTGTGGTTTGCATTTCTTTCCAATACCCCCCCCCCTTCAAGAAAAAATAGAGTATAGAAATTCTTTTCAAAAATTTATGTGCTGTAATTCTAATGATGCTTATTATTTGAACCTAGTTGACTTAAATTAGTGCAGTGGTACCGGTGAAAATGTTTTCTGAATATGAATTTTCTTTCATAAGTAAACACTGGATGACATCAGCAAAAACTTTTTTTTTTAAATTTATTATTTTACTGTGGTATATATATAATTCAGTTACCACTAGTCCACTACATTATATACTTGTCTGTATCACAATACTTCCAAGGTAATTCCCTTTCCTAAACTAAAATATATTAAGTACAGAGTTAACCCCCTCCCCTTTTTCTTTTTTTACGACGCCATAACAAAAGTCATTCCATTTTACAAATATTTCATAATAGTGTTGATTTTCATAAATTCATAATTTTTTATGTAAAAAGCAGGTATTATCTTAAATGGTAAATAAAGATATCTATTACTATATACAGAATTTTTATTTACCCGACCATCACTCAAGTTATAATCATTATAGCTGGTGAGTGACTTAATAGTTACACACATGCTGTGAATACAACAAATCAAAATTAAACTAAATTCAAATTAAACTTTATAATTTGGGATACAGTTATGTAACTGATCATGACCAACTTTTTCACGTTCGGCCCGCAGAAACAATCTAAGTTGGGGAATTTAATTTCATTTTAATTATCATATTATATAGTTTAATATCGGCAATATTATCGGGGAGGGGAAGGAGGGGCATACCCCCTCCTCTTGGTTCCTCAGGCCATGCATAATCTTTTCTTTTTAGTTATAAAATACTAAAGTAATGCTAACATATAAATCCATCAGAATTAAATTGAAATGTGCAAAAAAATAAAAAAATAAAAAAAACACACTTGCCAAGTGTTACATATTTTCCTGCATGGTTAATTTCTGTTATAAATTCTTCAGAAACTGTTGTAATGGTAAATTGTAAAAAATTCAGTCACTAACCGTAATTAAGACTCATGAAAACGCCAAAACTGAGGCTCAGACTGCTCCAAGTTAGTAATTTTCTTCTAGTCTTCTGTACAATGTTATTGAAAACAATGTAAGCAAACTACCGTTTATTCCTCCTATGTTAGAGAGCTATACCAAAGGGAGGTAATTTGAAGCAAAAAAGACAGAAAATTATGGATTTAAATCAGTTATCATATATAAATGCTTTAGTTGCCTGCAGATTTTTTTCTTGATTCTTCTAGGACAAATACTGTTTAATATATATTTTATGTTGATAAGCTTTAATGTGGTTGTAGATTTCTTATAGAGTACTGCAAATTTGCTGTTTTTTAAATCAAAATAAACCTCCAAAAACTAGTTTTATTTATCAAAAGGTGAAGAGAATTTCAATAATCAACAGTTGTTAAAATAGAGTATTTTTAGATAAATAGAATAATAATTTAAAAAGCTTTTATTAATGACTAGTAATAAAAAAATATTTGTTTAACCATAAATTCAAGTGTCATGATAAAGTACAAAACACGCTATTTGAAAGGCGCGTGGTTTCCATAGCAACAATGTGAAAAATTATTTTTGGCTTGCTTTTTTCTATTATACCCTTTGTTCTGAAAATTTATATATGAGTTTCAACCAAATCTGTTTCTATGCCACTTTCCACATTTTTTAACTAAATGCTCGATGCTTGCTGATTTTGACTCTTAACATGTTTAACAGCTTAAGTGTCTGATTTTTGTAGCAAATTCAATTTGCACAGTTGAGTTAACTCTCTTTGAAGAATGAAAATGCAAATTTTGGTGTGCATTTATATTTTCATGATCATAAAACAGATTGGACAATGTTTGAAATCCCTTTCACCAATAGTTTTTCTGATGTTTTTTTCCTGATACATATAGTATTTTTTACCTCCTATTCTTTGTCCATTTGGTAAGCCAATAAAATTATGCCGCGGAAACGAAGTCTCTGCAATTTTGCTTACAGCAAATTGAAAAAAAAATCTTATAATCAATAAGATTTGATATTGATTGCAAATTTCTCATTTTCAAAATGAAATAATGTCAAACTATTGACAAAAGTTTTGTAGAAAAAACTATGCTAAAACATTATTAACAGTACGACATTTAACCGATATTGACAATGAATTATTTTCTCCAATGCATTGTTATAGTATAGTTAATATATTTGCTATACATTATGATGAGAAATTTGTCATTTTCATACTGTATGGTATATATTTCATGTTTCACAATGTTTGGGAGAAATTGTTTGATTGTCAATATCCGTGGGGTTTATCCCATTTGAACAAATTTGTGGGAGAAAATATCACATCTTACATTTTTTCTCCCATGGGAGAATGGTGGGATAGTTGGTGGGATTCAAAATCCCACCATTCTCCCATGAGATTCTGATAATTAGGACTTCATATCTTTAGAAGTTGAAATGTTTGTGAGCTCAACATAAGACCCTGGGATACTGCAAAGAACTTGAATCCCATCTAGTGATATAAAAATATTTTGGATATCACAATGAGAAATGGTAGTAAAAAGTCTGGACTATGTCGTGTCCAGAGTTAAATGTCGTACTGTTAATTAATATTGGCACGCCAAATTCACAAAAATGAGATAATCATAGTTTCACAATCGATAAACTAGGTTTATCGGTTGTAAACTATAGTTTACGAACTGTAAACTATAGTTAACAACGTTAATCTATATTTCACATCTGTAAACCATAGTTAACGCGATAATCTATGTTTCACAACCGTAAACTATACTTAACACC
>PRKT01000005.1:1725346-1777783 GCA_003671525.1 Saccostrea glomerata | reverse complement strand
GGGCAACTAACCTTACAATGAACATGTTCAATAGTAAAGGTATAGTTGGGAAAAAAAGTGTGGGGGGGGGGAGCCCCCCCCTCTGGCCCCCCTGTTGCTACGCCCCTGCCTTTGCATGGAGTAATATTTTTAATCACTTAATGAAAACCCTCTGTAACAAACAGACGTTATACCGCAAGACTATTGTAAATCATCCTTATAATTTAAAAAAGTTTAATTCTGCTTTCATTGGTTTGATATTTTAATCAAGCTATTTTTGCTTTCATTGCTTAGATATTTTAATTAAGCTAATTTATCATCAGTAAATTAAACTACTAATTAAATACATGATATAAATTTCAGTTAAAGATTTGATGTATGAATGACGGAACGTAAGATTTTCATATTTATTTTAGATCACCATGCCAATAATAATATGCCCATGGTGCCAACTCTAATGCCAATAATAATGTTGATGAATCATAAATAAAATACATTGAACAGTGTCTGATTGTTCCAGAGTTTCTTATCCAAGAACTGTTGCTTTTTAAAAGAAGTTACACCCCTGACATATGTCTTGAAAATGAGGAATTCAAAGTGTTTACGAGTTTGCAAGGCCAAGCATTGTGGCAACGCACTTTGAATTTTTTTTTCAAAGTGCGTTAAAATTGGGAAAAAATCAATGCACTTTGAAATTTTTTTTCAAAGTGAGTTAAATTTAGGACACACTAAACGCACTTTGAAATTTTTTTTCAAATTGAGTTAAGAGTGTACATCATCATTTTTACTATGTGACCATTTAACACACTTTGAAAAAAAATATATGTAACAAAATATATAGACTTACATTTCAGTAATTGAGAAAATCAATTTGTAATAATTATATCTTTCGAAAAACGTTTTCATTTACATGTATTGATTAACCCTCGAGAAGAAGGAGAAGATGAGTGTATAGAAGGTCTCTCAGACCAACTCTTTTTTACCTAGGTAGCAAATTGAAAGTGGACCCCCCACCCAACCGGTACCCCAAAGTAAGCCCCAATTTTTAATTCCTATATCATGTAAATGTTTGCAAAACACTTGTGTGACTATAACCCACCCCCGGAACTGATGCCTAATTTTATGCTATGTACACCCAAATATCTGTTTTTGCATAACTGGTGTGACGTTGAAAACTTTCAATAAATTTCAGTTTACATTAAATGCTTGCACACTTGAGAAATTAAGTACAGTAAAACATTTAAGAGAGAAAGAATTTTCAAAGTATGGAAAAATCAAAATCGCTCACTTTCACATCCTGAAGTGACCTATCACCGAAAAGTTATCATACAGATTCAATTATCATACCTAAGATTTTCAAGAATATTGACCAAGCCATACACATTTTTGCAAAGTGGGTTAATATGGTCGATATCAACGCACTTTGAAAAGAAATTTATTTTCAAAAGTGCGTTGATTTGGTCCCAAATTTAACGCACTTTGAAAAAAAATTCAAAGTGCGTAATTTTTCAAAGTGCGTTGTAAAGCATTAGACTTGGCATCATGTCACACACATATATAGGTCCTTCAGTAAGTCCACTTGTTTATAACCCTTGCTGCATAGGCAGAGTCCACATGAGCTAATCCCTGCTATTTGTACTATAACAAAAGTAAATCATTGAGGAAATAAAACATTCGGATTCGTCTTGAGGTATTGTTTTAACCACAGGAAACTGGAATCTTGCTAACTCCTTCAATGATATACTTTAACTACATAACATTTTTCTTCCGTGTGCATTCAATTGACTTTCCAAGAAACATATGATAAATGTATAAAAATGAGTATGTTATAAAATATTATTAGTTGACAGCTGTTTTTTTTTTGGATTGAAAATTTTCTATGTCACCCTCAACTTTATGCAATATTCATATAACTAAGGCGCACGAAAAATTACAATATATGTAAGTAAAGAAAAGGAGGTAATATTTTTATTAAGAAAAACAGTGTATATATATCAACAATAACATTTGTAACACACGATTTTACAAACATACATACGTGACAAACTATACATTATGGTCTTAAGTTGATGTTTGACACATTGCTACTAAAAATGGTCGGTAAATATCACGTGACTGGGTATAGCCCGTACTGCCAGCAGTTGTTAGAAGGTTAACTTTCAAGGTCCCTTTTTGTGGTCCATATTATCTCTGCCATGGGAGAAATGGAATATGATGAATAATGTATATGCAATGTACCACGTACACGATTAATTGATTAATAATTTCTCCCAAAGAATTAGCAATGTACATATCACAGCCAGGAACTTTGATTTCTGCATGGAAGCTGAAAATGAAATAAAATTTCGGGTGAATATCGGGTCAGAAAGAATTCAAATTAGTATTCACCATAGATAAAAAGTCAAGAGCTTTTTCGTATTACTCAATAATAAATGCCAAACGATGAATACTAGTATTTTGATACTTGAAATATACAAGAGAACGAATGATAGATGGAAAATGTGAAATACTGTCTCTGGATTTCTCTCTCTCATTTTTTGAAATGTATAACAATAACCTTTGCATTAAATATCATCATACTAAATATTCGCAGAAAATTTTGAAAATTATATGAATACATGCACATATACATATACAAAACATATATAAATAAATCCGTTCTTAAAAATCAAACTACAAATATGTAAGTTAAGACCTAATCCTAGTATTTGAAAAATAAAATATATTAAAAACTAACAAAAATTTAACATAAACTACAGAAAACTTCAAAGCAAAGTTGATAACCGCCCTATGGATATAACACAACTTACAATTTATTCCCATTCCTAATGAGATGATGCAGTCTCTTTCATCCGTGCCATCATGACAATCTAGCTCAAAATCACATTTCACTGAACTAGGAACACAGTGTTGCCCACTTTTGCACACGAGCATGGAATCATTGGAACAACTTTTCATATCGAAATCTGGAGGGATTTCTAAAGAAAGAAGAAAAACAATTACCAATACACGGCGTAAAATTACTGCAATCTGCAAAGAAACGAGAACTTCAAGAGACAACTTCTTGGTTTTTATGAAAAATATGCTAAAGGGCATTACCGGGACATGTAACGTTGTTGCAAAGGAAAGAATCAGTTGTAGATCCGTTACAGATCCGTCCTCCATTACTGGGCTTTGGAGCATTGCAGAGCCTCGTTCTGGTAACATTGGCGCCACCACACATCACCGGACATCTGGTCCACCCAGTCCACATACCCCAACCACCATGGGCTACAAATGAAAAAAAATACTACACTAATACTGCCACATAGCCCAACTACGTTACAGAACAAAAAAAATCATACTAGTCTAAATCTGCCAATACCTCAACCACCGTGGACTGCAAAACAAAAAAAACAAAAAAATAAATTAAACTAGATTTAAACTGCCATACATCCTAAACATCATGTGCTACCAAAAATCCCTTTCTAGACCAAGTCTGTCAATACCTTAACCACAATGGGCTACGAAACAAAATCATTCTAGATTTTAGCTGCCACATACACGAACCACCATGGGCTACAAAACAACAAACACATCACACTAGGACCAACTTTAAAATAGAGTCTGTTTGATCTCTCACGACTAAGGATGAAAAAGCTAGTTTTAGGTAATTAAATGAGAATTTTTTGCAGAAAATTTCAGCGATTTTCAAATCATTTATGTGGAAAGCATAAAAAATAATTGTTTACTTTAGGTTAAAGAGGTTTTAGTCAGGGCATTTCATTTAAACAGTTTTTTTAAAGTTGGCAAAGACTAAATTTGATGTAATATCCCTGTAAAACTGAAGAAGTCAACATGACTATCCGACTGGAAAAAAAAAGAATATTTCTGAAAGTACAAATCTTATACCGTATTCATTATTTCCATGCCTCTAGGGGGTGCTGAAACTGTTGCTAATTTGAATGTAATCAACCCTAAGTTTTAATCAAATGGTGTTACACCATTTTTAGATTGCAAAAATCTCTTACGTGTTGATTTATAAGAATTGTCAAGTGTTCCAAGAAATTTCAACTTTACATGATGTTCACGATCAATTTTCAACGAGATTTAGAGGATTGGCATTTGAAAAACACATCGAAGAGGCTGTTCTTTCGTTCAAAATTACCTCATGGAAACCCCTGTAGGTATTGTATTGCGTAACCATGCACTAGCCTATTAAAATTCACAACGAGAACGACAAACTGCAAATGCATTCCTTCATAAGAATCAGCAGATTGAATAATTATTTTTCTGATCCCTGTTCCTCTAAAAATGAACAGCAGGATCAAGTTTAAAACTAAGAGAACAAATTCATATACTATTATCTTTCCGAGGTACATTGTAGAGAAAGAATTCTTTAACTCCTGAGAATCGATTTTCTCATTCAAAATAAAAGAAATCTGGGATTTATAATGCCCCTTAGAGTTTTTGTCAAGATTTCTTAAAATATGTTAATCATGTTAATATTAACTTAAAACGCTCTCAAAAATACAAAATTTTCAACTTTGAAATTTTAAATTTTCTACGAAAGTAAAAAAAAGGTATTAGTTCACTTCTTTTTACGTGGGTTTTAAAAAGAAGACGAAGAAGAAGAAGAAAAGAATGAAAAAAAAATATTTTTACATTTTAGGTTTTTTTCTGATACTCAAAATATCGCTAGAGGTCTGAATTACATTAAAGAAATTATATAATAGATCTGATCGACTAAAAATGAAATACCTTCTGCCACCCATTACTTACTTGGACAGCTTTTGTTGATAAAACACTCCACAATTTTGGTCAGAGTGTAGTTAGCTGTTCTACCGTCTGGATATTCCCACTGTTTATTACGCCTGATTGAACCAAATCCACAGGTCACTGAGCAGGCGCTCCACGACCCCCACTTACCCCATCCACCAACTGGTTCAGAAGTTGAGATTTCAACTGAAAAATCATCATAGTAAATCTGCTGTACATTTAAACCTTCAGTATTTTCTTAAATCTTGACCTTATCAATTTTTATTCCTATAAAAATGTGGCCGTGAAGTGGAATATAAAGGTAAAAAGTAATCATGATAATTAATTAATATACATTGATGAAACATCACAAATGGCGAGCAGAGCAAACACAAAAATCAGAAATATCAAAAAGGATTGCCATGAAGTAGTAAGCATCCCTTTTCTTCATACCCACAGTGTGCTCTTTGTCAAGATCGGGGAAACTGAAAAAATATGTTGTCAGTTTACGTCATATCAGCTAGAGATAAAGTAGGCACTTGAGCTTTCAGCTCAGGTGAGCCAAGGCTTTGTCTAAATTCAACCTAACGAGGATTATCTTTGCTAACAATGTTATTGTATCGACCACATAATTTGCAAAAAATCGACTTTTACAGAGATTGTATATCAAATCCCTTGTATCATCAAATTATTTGTCAGGAATGTGCCTTGTTATAGAGATGTTTCATAGAAACAACATTTTAGCGTATCTGATAAATTTAGAACCATAAACTTTGTATATTTCCAGTAAAACGTCAGAATAGTTTAATCTTTGATTCAAATTTCATTTGTGATTTAATTTTAGATAAAATATACTGTAAAAATCAACGTCTGTGTAAATAAAAAATAATAATTGTCATAATTCATGTTTGAGAATTTTATTATTATCCGTGTCATAATAAAATGATTTGATTTATAATGAAATCAAGGAGAATAAGTTATAAATGTTAAATTAAAATATTCTTTTTATTTTAAGTTTCAAAACTGAATCTCAACGTTATATAAAAATTTCAAGAATTCATAACAGCAAAATATTCCCCTCTTTAAAATTATAATGAATGAAAATACCAATGCTAATAATTTTATATGATCAGAAATACGAAATAATAATTGATACTATTATCTAACCAGCAATACAGGTAATAATATTTTGTTTGACAAACCACATTATCTACAACTTTCTAAGTTATATATTTGAGACATGCTTATAAAAGAAAACTGAGTTCACATCAAAATTATTCAGTTCAATTTTTGGTTTCATGATTCGCTAAATTGATTCCTTTTGTCCATTGAAAACTAAAAAAAAAGACATCACAAATGTTTGCATATTTATGCTACAAGAGTTGTGTAAATAATGCGAGTTGTGAAATATACTGACTATGACGTATTTGTCATGTCACATTTCACTTCCTCTAGATTTGACTTACCTGATTGGAGAACGATTACACTGTATAGACAGAGCCATCCAATCATCACTCGTCATGTGCCTGTAAACAAACAAAACCAGTCCTTATTTTAAAACCTTTGAACAAAGCCACTGTTATTAACGTTCTAAGATTGTGTTTCACGATTGTTGTTGCTTAAATAGAGCGCCTCTCCTCTCTCTCTTTAACAGAATTGATTTGTGTCTTCAAATGGAGTATTGACGACAAATCGATTTTATTATTCATACCCTCCTATGCTTAGAAGAAATTGAGATTTCAGTTGTTTTTAAATGGTTGGATAAAAAGGATGAACTTTATAGCAGTCATTTTTTTCTGTTTAGTAACATGCACTTCAGCGTGTACCATTCACTTCAAAGATGAAATATCAATGATCATTACTTAATTATATAGATAGACTAAATTCTTTTTACTCGTTGACATATCGATCTTTGGAAGCAACATGGCATGAAAACGAAATAATCACTAGCAATTTCGATCAAATGACATGTTTAAGGTTAAAGATTACGAAAAGTCCTAGCTATATGACTATGATCAAACATAAAAGTTTAAAAAACTACATGTTAAAATATTTGCATATATCTTTTCTTTAAAATTACCCAATTTTTATTATCATTCGACTATATTCAAATATGCTAAATGTTTGGCCATAAAGTAGGAATGTTTCTCCTGGTACACTTGTATTCTTGTTGTCAAAATATAGCATTTCTTTGTCCTTATCTTATAGCAAGCAATCAAATTTATCTTTTTTATGTTTAGTTTTTAATATGAACATATGGGAGGTCTTCAGCATACTAAATACGCTTCTTCTTTATAGACTGTCTAAGTTGTCTTTCTGACAGAAACATAACCCTTTCAAACACATCTTACAGAGTGTGTGAACAGTTGATCTCCTAAAAAATTTCTAAGAAAAATTAAGATAAGGAAAAAATAACCAAGTAATTACTGAAAACTTAAGAACATGTCCAATTTCCGTCTTACAAATTTGAAAGTTCACAGGCTCTCACTAAGTACATTTATGTGATATTAAATCATGGCGTGCATTTCAACAGGCTGATCGGAACTGACACCAAGATGAATTGATTGTGAGGCTGATAACACTGGCCGTATTTGTTTGAAGAATCTTCTCATTAATTTGACATGAAATTGCACTGAGTAAGATAAAACCCCTTTTATTTGAACGATCACGAAAAGCTGTTGGCCAAAGGTTAAGAAGAAATCGGCTTAAGGGTCTTTGGTTGGTCCTCATGGTCTTCTCGTAAACCCGAGCCTTCTCAAGTGTTCTATCGAGATTCATTAATTTCATCAATAATAGGACTGGATCCCTCAGTATCCTTTAATGGTGGTCATTAAGAAACTAATAACCCGATATATTTGTCGTGTAGTAGTTATAGATTCCGTGTTTTTTCTAATAAAGGATTCAGGTTCAAAAATACAAAGAATACTAATCATTACTATTCGAAGCAATTGCAGTATAGTTATGTATATTTTATAGTACAATAAAATATACATATGTTGTGAAATATGTCCCAAAAAAATTCAAACTCAGCTTCAGATTTGTTGTTTTACTTGTCTTCACGACAAATTGCTTTTTTTAAAGGCAAAATAAGTGAAACAAAGATTTATATTAACAGAATAACCTGAGATATGCATTTATAATCAATATAAAGTGCTTACAAGAATTTAACAATAATGTTACAGAGCATATTTCTGATTACCATTTTTCAAATACATGATCAGCATTGGTAGTCTGTGGCACGAAACTCTTACCCTACAGTTACACATGCATATTTATCTTCTTTTTTTTTTTAACCCAATGTCAAAATAGGAATTAACCGTAAAATAACTGACAGGTTCAGTAATAATGATTGCAATATATGATCAAAATGGTTCCAATTTCAGAAGACCAAACTTTCTTCATTCTTATGGGTTCTCTTGGATTCTTTATCTTTCGGCATGTTAAAAATTGCCTGGTCCGCGAGTAATTATTGTTTTTATATGTACATACCCAAAGCACTGATTGGGTAAAACTTCAACAACCGCATTATTGAAATTTCATTAAAACTAAGGCTTACGATTTACAAGTCACACAAAGCAATCATGATCATTTTGAAAAGTTTCAGAAAAATAAAATAATAAAAAAGAAATTTCATAATATCAACCCTGCAATAAGACTTAATGCAGCTATATGTACTTGATTTGAAGAGAAAAGGGGATCTCGCAGCAGGCAAAAATGACCATTGAAGTCTCTGTTCGTACATGCAAAAGTCAAATCTTGTCGAGACTTTGAAGGGATCCTTATATGGTCAATGCAATGACCTTGTCTGCAAATACAATTTATCATTGAGTCAAATGCAGACAGACGTTTTCATACTAATTGTTAGTCCATTATTTACACTTCTGAATTGACGATGTGTTTTTCCGTTACTTAATTGATCATGACAAGTAGCACATGGCGGGTGTGACCGGTCGGCAGAGGATGCTCAATCCTCCATGGCACTTGATCCCACCTTTGATACTTTGGATGCCCGTGTTTGCTCTGATCCTATTTTTTAAAATTGTTGCATGGACTTTTATGCTTGAATACTATTCGTTATCTCCATTTATTTCATGGCATAGGATTAATAAAACTTTACCTTATTTCTTTAGACACAATATAACCATTTTAATTCATTACAATTTGTTTGAAATCATTTTTACGGAAGGGAACTATTAGTTCTACCCCTGTTACTTGTTGAAAATGGAGTGATGAAATGATGTTTTCATAGAATATAGAGAAAGTTTTCAATATCAATACATGTTGCTTTAAAAAGACACACCGTGTACAAATATACTAATTTAACGTCTACACAATTGGTTGACCTTAAGTATATTTAGAATGATATCCAAAATACGAGTATTACCGTTATACATCAAATGATGCAATATTTAAGAGCATTGATGTAATTTTCCACAATTTATCTGATTTTTATAGTATTATTATAAGTAATTTTTGTAACATCGGGAAAATGCCAAATATGACAATTTTCGTAAGTTGCAATTTGTTAACAATCCATATAATATGACATGAAATTCTTTATTTCCCATTCATCAAGTTAATGCATGCAACATTTCAAGAGTAAATTCTGTGTCTAAATTATCTTACAAGCGAGCAATTGTTATTTTTGCCATTTAAAATTTATACGGTTGTATAAATATAATACAAAATATGGTAATCAGAGACAAAAATTTCTTTATTTTCATTAATTAATAAATTTTTTTATACTCAAATTATGTACTCATTTTTTTCAATTGTTGATAACAACCACAAAATACAGTCTTGTTTTTAAGCGATAGCAATCAAACGGAGGTTTTTTTTTTTCCATGAAAGTATTAGTATCTATAACTTTTATTTCTAAACATCCACTTTTTCTAGAAATATTTGCATATTATGAGAGGAAATGATTTCTAGCAGTAAATACAATCACAGTCAAAAGTTAAAAATCTATTGGTTGAAGCACAATTTAAATACATCATTAAGATTTTGTTTGGTATATAGCAACGTTTTTATGTTGCAGCTAAATGGATTGTTTTATATCTTTTTGCAATAATATATCCCCATATTTTACAGGTGATTAAGTCAAGTATGTACAATAATGCACGATTTAACAAGTTCAATGAAGATTAAATTTTTTTTCAGTTTTAACTTATCGTTTAGATCAAAAGGATTCTCTTCTACCCTGGTTGACTAATTGGAGTTCATGGAATAATTGACTAACCATACTTTAACAAGTATCCTCTTTATGTTAAATTTAGATAGAAAAAAAATATTCGTGAACCTAAAAATTGATAAAAAACTTCGAATCAGTTCATCAGTAAAATTTCATTAAACTACATTAATAAGGATAAATGTTCGTGAAAAATTTGCAAATAAGTCTTCATAATAAGACTGGAATATGAAGTATTTTCGCGATGAAAGTCTCTTCAACGTTCAAAATAATAGATATGCACAATTTCGCTGTTTCATCGCTGTTTAATATATAAAATTTGATGGAATATCTTTAACACTTGGTTCCTTTAAAGCGCTAGAGCATGCATATTTAACACCAGAAAGCATAGAGATGACAGAGGTAAGAAAATACAAAATCTGAAGGAAGTCAACGTACAAGACTGACGTAACAAGTACACGTTATTCATTAATGGAGTCGAGATCCGTGATCCAATTTAATGTCCTCAAACCGTTTACAATACCTGGTCGATGTTTGGCAAGGTTAACCAAAACGGTAATCATCTGAGGAAGAAACGGTCGTTAAGCTAATACGATAACGCGAGAATCAAATATTAGGGATCAGCTTTTTCGATGAGAAAATGTCAAAAATCGATACATATGACCCATAAAAACAAAAAGGCGAAAGTTTTTACTGCTTTTTTTTGCGTTGGTCATTAGTAATTTTTCTTTAGTAAATATTGATATTTGTGTCGAATGTTTATCAAAGTTTTTATTGTTGATAAAATGAATCATGTGCGCTAGGAATCATTTAAAAGTGATCTAAAAAGTACCATATAACAAAAACTCATTATATTTGAAGATTGGAAGAACTTCCTAATTCCAAAAAATAAATGGTTCCTAAGATGGCGAATTTGTTGATAGATAAATCTTGGGATTTACTATATCAATTTTAGCCATCCTCAGTGGGAATTTTAATAATTACATTGAATATGACTAGAATCTAGTAGTCGAAAAGGTGAAAGAGGGTGCAAGGCCTAACTGAAATCTAGTTTTTCGACTTTGTAAAGATTTACAAGTATAAAACTTCAAAACACATTTTGAGCATAAGCAGTAAAGAAAGTTACAATAAATAAATATAACAATGAATTCTCTTTTTATGAAGAAAAAAACATGGTCTTTTTATACGTTTTACACATTTATCGCAGTGAGTAATATATTTCATCTTCAAGATCCGTCGGTTTGAATTACGATAAATACATTGAAATAGTTGTATAAAAAACACTCATGGAAAAAAAAAAACATGAAAATGTGAACAAAAAATATAATATCTGCTTTTTCATATGTTATTTTCTGGTAAATTATTTTCTCCCATATTTTTTTTAATAAATATATTGCATTAGAACATAATTATGCGATACGACTTGCTAAAATGTTAAACATTTCCTTAACATTTAAAAAAAATACATTTTAACATATAAATAAACTGTCATTCTTTTCAATGTGCAATTTATTTTATAGAAAACTATTTTGAGTTGATGTCTAATTTCGTCTAAATATATGTAAATGCTATATCAAAATATGATGGAAGACAACGTAAAAATCTGACATAACAACTACATGCTGACCGACGCTTTTCATACTAATCATTAGTCAGTTATCTAAACACTGAATTGACGACAGATTTTCCCGATCATGACAAGGAGCCTATGACAGGTGTTACCAGTCGGTTAGGGATGCTGACTTCTCCCTGTCAACCTATCCCACCTCTGATGCTGTGGAGATCTGTGTTTTCTCTACTCCGATTTTTTTGTATTGAACTTTGAGCTTGATTACTGTTCGATATCAGCATGTATTTTTTTTAAAATCATTTTTCTGTACATGCATATAGTCTATGTAAGTGGACACAACCATATTGAACTTTGATTCCAGCGTATTTAATTTTTGACATTATGTTGTGTAGTTGTCATGAAGGACTTAACTAACCTAGTTTTAAGAACCTTTTGTTGTAACTTTGAAGATAGATATAACGAAAAGAAGTCGGGCTCAAAAGTCAACTTAAACAATATATATATATCAGAAACGAAGCAAACATGGACCTCTACAACATCACACGTGGGATTAGTTGCTGCTTAAAATGTGAGCCTCGCCTGCCAACCGGTCACGGCCACAATTTGCTCCTTGTCATGATCGGAAAGACTCGGAAAACTCTGTACACAATTCAATCTGTAAATAATGGCTTAACAATTTTTAAAATTTGAAATACATACATTAGCATTTGAAGTACTATAATTGTATTTGCTGAAAATGTCATTGTATACTAGTATATTGATCACAGAACTTGCAAAATGATTTAATTACATAAGACTGTTGATATTCTTGTTTCATACAATATATAAAAGTTATACGAGTCTTAACTCCATATACAGGTATAAAGGACATTTTAGCTACATAAGTAAAAGAAGTTGACGATTAAAAAAATTGATATTATCAGCCTTATCTTTGAAATTTATTTTATCTTACCATTTAACGTCTTGTCAAGTAAATAATAGTTTTCAGATATGTCAGACTCTCAAGCATCTTTTATTTTAAGCTCATTATCGTGCAGACATATGAATAAAAGTACTACAAAATCACTAATTTTCGTGGGGGGGTGGGGGGATAATTTTTGTTGTTTCAAGATATGTAGAGACCCACGAATTTATGTTCACCACGAATTACAATTTTTCACGTATATTACTACAATACAATTCTTCAACCACGAAATAAAATCCGCATGAACCAATATATTTTCTTCAAACCACGAAAATTTGACTCCTCGAAAATATGTGATTTTATAATAACTCTTGTTAACAGATAAAAAGTCGTCAATATACACTATCTAATTGTCGAGTTGAAGACCAAAGCAAGAAATAGCAGAGGTTTTTAATAAATTTTGGTTTGTATAAATACAAACAATTAACAAATGCATGATTAAACTCTTTCTAAAAGATGTAACAACACCAATAATTCACTCATTCTTCTTACACAAATTTGGAATTAACCAAAAGAAAATATACGACATGTTTACTAATCTTGTCTGATTTCTTTCTTAAGAGTGTGTATTCTTCTGCACGATTAGTTGTCCTTCAAGATTTATAGTTGATTTGAGTTCAATTAAAATTTGAATAGTTTGAAAGCATTACGGATTTAAATCTCAGCTTTGTGCTAACATAGTCAAAGTTGTTTTTAGAAGATATCAAATAACAAGTAAGTGAACAAACCAAATCTTCTTTAAGAAGAAAAAACAGTCATTTGTTAACAATGAAAAATCTTACAAGCACTTTTATAAATCTAAAAATATTACCCAGATTCGAAAATTAAGCCGAGTCAGGATTTCATGGGAATAAAAATAGTGATCAATATCTTCTCTGGTGAAATCTGTATTTTTTAAAAAGAAAGTTTTCTTCAAATAATTAGGAAAAGAATATTACATTCAACTGGGCCTTTTTATATGTGGGAAAAATAATGATCCATTCGTTTACTGCTGAAACATATTGATATTGATAAGGAAAGAAAACTATAGAGCAAATAATTTCTACAACTTGGTAGATACATTGCATATTTTCTACTATATAACACCACTTAATTTTTTTTTATTGTATTACAATGAAGCATATTCTTTTATATTCAATATTTAGTATATTCTGAACACCGTCTTTATTTTCTAATCCACTATACTGTAGTCTTTTTTCTATTACAATTTAGTATTTTCTGTAATTTGAATATAATTCCCTAATTCCACACTGCAATTATTAACTTACCTTCACCGGGATGACCATCATATATAACGGCTACAGCCGTACTGTCCTTTATATCTTTCGAACTGAGGCTACTTTTGACAATACATTCTTATGTTAAAGGCGTTGATTTGTTAAAATCAAATTAATCCTTGATCTCTTACACAAATCACAAATAAAACTATAGTCACACCTTTTTTGTACAACAGGCCTTTGAACACTTAAATATCTGGGATCTATTAAATAAGTAGCGTCCAATATAAGACTGGGAACTCTGTTAAACTTAGATTGATCGATACCGACCTTTGATTAATCTATTATGTGAATACGTTAATTGATGAACATGTTCATTCGATCAGAGAGATATTAAAAACTATACAATGAGATCGATTCGTTATCGCTGGCAACTGTGCCTCATTCTTCAGATATTCTGGTCGGACACGCGAAAAGATACGCGCAATTCTCATTGAATCGTCAAGGCTTCTTTTACTATTCTTTAAAGTATGTGATTGACGGATAAATGTTTCTGTTTAGTAGTTGCTTAGAGAAATAGTGTTCTTATAACGTGATTATAGAGAGTTGAACATTTAATAGGTTCTCAATTAGACTGCGAGTCTACATTTGAAGATTTATGCTAAATTCAGAATAAGCATCTCTTCGTTACATTAGCTGCGGATTGTCATATTAACGTTGGAATTATATGTAATTTTGATTCTAGGGGGAATTAGATAGGAAAAAAAAATCTATCGATTCTTGATGACTTTAGAATTCATGCATTTTTGTAGAACTCCGGGGGCAACATTTTCAACGATAGCGAGATGATGTGAAATAACAATTAAGTAGTTCTACGTCCATTGAAGCAGGTCATGATGCAAATTTAATCAATACACACAAATCAAGGTATTCAACAAAGGTCTCAAAAATCAATATACTTCCCCTGAACACGACGTGCAACAAACTCTCGAACCAGAACAACACTTATTCTTTCACACTGTTAAAGCACCACGTGTTTTTTCCCAGATTTATAATATTTACTTTTCTTTTTATTTTATATAATACAAAATTCCCTTACCTTCTTTATAATATTTTCTTGTTTTCTTGTCTTTGATTTGTTTGCATCCGGTTTACTTTTCACATGAACTCTTCTACATCTGCAACGTTATAATAAAATGTTCAAACAACTAGCACAGACAGTCGAACAATAAAAATATCTCCCGTAAATAATTTCGAACACTTGGTACCAGTTTCCTGGCAGAATTACATTAAACAACGTTTCCATAATGGCAGAACTCTTAATATTCCTCTTTGCTTCCAGATCACGTCATATTTGTGGAAGTAAACTGCTTATGACTTGTGAAATCTACTGAAATATAACTGCTTTCTATCGAGGGGAAAATATAACGTTAAATAGTAACAGATGGCGATACGAACAGGAAAAGATTTTTACATCTGGGTTTCGGGAACATTATTGATGTAAAAACAAAGCATTCCATGCTGATTGTTAACTTGTGAAGCACAAAATATGCAATCTGCATTCAAATGACAGCGCTGTGTGCTGTGCTTCCTTGTGCCAGATGGTCAAATTATCACGACTGTCAGATATAATATAGCTATTCAATGTCTATACTAGTATGTAATTGAAATCGATATTCAAGTAATCTTGTACCCTTTTAACATGACTATTCTTTTTCAAAATCGTCCAAAAAACGTTATCATTAGGAAATTCACAAAACAATATTTCGCAACAGCAGTTAGAAATCTGATCAGGTGATATTTCACAGGCAGCAAGCTTAAAGAAAATGTAGTTAGTGATGATTAAAAACCTTTGCAGATGAATACACGGATCGACGAATTCTTAATTTTTGAGATAGAAAATATTATAACAAAAAGACATTTGAAAAGCAAGATAAGCAGTTGAAGTTACAGCTGCGTCTAACGTGTCTGTAAAACTCGCGCTTGCTTAGATCAGAATATACATGCATGTGTAACCGTCCAACGTTAATAGTACTTAGTAAATGTCTGGAACGCGTTGATTAATTGACAAGGTATGCATATTCGTCCCTCTATAAACGTTCTACTAATTACTTAGATTAAACGGAAATCTGCTAATTATTTTAGTCCCATTTAACAGAAAGATTATTTAAAGTATAAAGATTGAACGACAACAAGTAAGAAGTAATTGCATGAATTCGATAAAACTTATAAAGCAATACAGCATAAAGCCAAAGTGTATTGATTATAACCCTCAAACTAAATATAAATAATGTTTCTTAGGAAGATTTAAAAGAAGTTTTTAAAATGACATTAACATATTTTAGAAATAAATAAAAAGGTTTCCTTGGCAGAAGACATTACATGTACATTGAATCAAGTGGAAGCCAAACTACTATCAACTACTAAAAACACCACAATTATTGCTTCTATTAATTTATCGATCGGACCTGTAATGAAAAGATATCTTAATCTCGTGATACCGTTGAAAATTGTAAGCACACGAGAAATGATATACTTTTATTTGGCATCGTTTGCAAATAAAATCTGTCAGATCTCGTTTACCCCATATCAACGTTTCATTAGCAAGAACATTAGAGGTTGCACATAGAAAACTGCATTTCCTATTTGTCTCCAGTAGTTCGACAACTTTTCTGTAGACATCAGTATTGGAAAGCTCTTGTATATGGTTGTTTTTGCATATATATCTTATTCTTTCATTGTCCGTCTATAATTCTTATTTTTGAAATAAAGGATATTAAAATAATGTAAAGAATTTACTTTTTATCAATTTCTATTTTCTTTACAGTGTTGAAGGGATTAAAAGAGTAATTAAGTTCCTTCCATTAGAAATCATTTTGCCCTTTTGTTGATATAAACACAATCACACATTTTGCTTGCTTTCTTTTACACAGAACTATTATTAATAGTGTTTATTTAAATAAACAAACGGAATATATCCAATACAAAAATTAAAATATATAAAGATAGGTGAAGTGTTCTATGTATTAAAGATATTTTTGAAGTGATTACTTTCGCAAAGAGTTTAAAATAGAGTTAGAAATCCCAGAACAATGAGTTTAGCAACAATTTCAATAAAAAGTTTATGAAGAGTTCATAAAAGATAAGAATAAAAAAAAATCTTGTCTTATTGTGTGTCTCTGATGACAATGCAATAACACTCAATACCGTCCCATGCAATTTATAATAACAATATATGCACATGCATGTATCTTGCAAAATTAATCAGCATCAGCTGTATAAGGAACATCCAAATAAAGTCTAATTAAAAAAATATTTTGTTCAAGGCACAACAGTAATCACCTTTGCAGTGTTTTATATGCAGTTTGTTGATATCAGTAATACTATGTATGTGCATTGACAATGATTTTGAATGCAAACTTCGACTCAAAACACAAGAATGATTGGCAGTTTTATCCATAGCAGAAAATAGCCTTGCAAACTACAGACAAAAATATTTTCTACCGGAGATAAACAATGCCAAAATTATTATATACACATTTCAACTGCTTGATGTGTTGAATAGTCAGACATTCTAAACAAGCTCTTACAATGCACCAAGCACCGAAGTATAATAAAATATCTCTGCTATCAAAAACAAGCACATAGTCGATATTCTAAGGAGATATCTCTGTGCTTTGTTGTACTAAAAAAATACTTGTAAATCTACATTTGTAAAATATTTTTGCCCTCTAAAATGCATGTGCCAGCACTTACAATCTTAATTATTAAAAACAACTGTGTCCACGATGATTCCTGATTATATCTGATCACACTGATTGGAAGGTTAGAATCTCTATAACTTTTAAAGTAATCTAACAAAGTCTATATTTAGCGAAAGTTTAATATTTTACATTTGTAGTAAAAAAAAATCTTATGCAACACACACTCAATTTTGAGGAATACAAGAATGATTCATAAGCATCACCTCTGCCAAGAATTTACTATTGCAATAAATATTTCAAATTCAGCTGCTTATCAAGCAAACGGAAATAAAATTAAAAAATATATTTTGATTATTTTTTTCAAAGGCTTGCATGGATTATAGCGGGAGAATATACCAACTTTATAGTAGGTAAAGAAAGAAAAAAAAACAAACCAAAAATTGTTTTGATTTACTGCAGTGTAAATGAATTCATTCATCTTTTATTGTTATTGATCAAGGAAGCTCTCTTACGATAATTCTTGCAATCGGTCGTTTATTAGGCAATCATAATTTATCTCATAAACATTTTCCTGTTAATTTTACTCACTTACAATAACATTGCCTCAGTAACCTGAATACACTGGTATGCCCTCAGAATATGACATCATTTTGATCTTCTTCCAACTCTCTTCACATGCAAAATGTTAGACATATTTCTTTGATCCTTTCAGGAATATAGAAATCGCTCATCGCTTAGAAGCAAATTCATCTATATGCCTCTTTGATAAACACATCAGCATAAGAAATGTACATTCATTTATCATCTTACCTTTATGCAAATGAAGATCCGTCTGCTCTTGTGATTTTCAAAGATGGCTAAACAGAACAATATTTTGTTTAGACAGAAGTACACTGATTGGGTTTTCAGTGTGAACTATGTACCACACGCGGTTGTTTATAACACAAGATCATTCATAAGGCCAGGATTCTACGGCTTAAAAATGAACACAGGCAAATCAATAGCACAAGATTCTAACTAATTTTTGAAGGAGGCAGACGAAAACAGCGTCAAAGCAAGCCTCGATCACCAAGTTTTGTCCTCTACTTTCGATTCTTTGAAATCTAGCCTGACTTCTCCTGCCTGCAAGATACTGAAGATTGGTGATAACTTATCAATTAATTAACCCGTCGTTAGACAGAGAAAGTTCTCCAGTAGGTCCAAGAAAATGGGTTCCGGGTCCCAGACGTGCATCCGACAATACGATTTCTCTATATTTTCTGAATTCAGTCACTAGTTAGTTTGTGGTTCTCTATCGATTGAATGCGATTATCAACATATTGGATGTAATTTCCAATTACTGGGTTAGCAGTAAACTATCAGGATGAACAAGCTCAGCTATCATAAGAAGCAACAAGGGACTATCTGCTCTGTTGAGAAGCTTTAGTCTTTGTTCGTTTTCAGCTAAGTTAATTATTTCATATTTCCAAAGAATTCAGAATACTAATGTAGGTTATGTAACTAAAGACCCCCAGTCGAGTCATACTTGTAATAAATGTAAACGAACCAATATTTTTTTCCTGAACCTAGAAAATATACCCAACGAAAATGTTTGATTTATTATTATCTGAAACCTGCAACATAATCCTCCGATGTATACGTTCACATTTTCAGGCAGCTAACGCCATACCCTGAACCATGAATTCATATAAAGGTCATGTCTTTACACAGGAAATTATAATGTATTACTAAAGGCGTTATTTTATGTTTAAAATACATCAAATAGAGAAAGATCGAACTACCGTTGTACTACCATTACGATTTTGGGACGGGAGATACCTACGTGGTTGATGAATATAGAATTATTTAATGATATAAATTGCATTTTAATTTTTTACCGACTTTTATTCAATCTTAACGATTTAAGAAGAACAAAACTTCACAATCTTTATAGCAAATGCACAATCAGGCTATATATAAGATCTGTGTTAAATTTGGCATCCACATATGAAGTATTTTGTTCATAAGATCGTATTCTTTTGAACTTCACTTTTGAGTTTTATTATCTTTTTTTAATTCTTGGAGCTTTTCTGCTTTGGAAGAAATACCTTGAAAGAAAATAGTAAACAAATAAAAGCATACACAGAAGCATAATTCTGTTACTAGTATTTGATATAAAAACATTTTCTGCATCAGACAATATCTTAGTTAAAGACTATAGAACAGTTGAGCACGAACCTAGGGAAACAACCTACCATTTTAAAAATTACTGTTATATCAAATGAGTTACGTCTCTTTGATACTGATACTGAACAGAAATCTGTCTCAATATAACAAAACAACATTGTATTCTACTTATTCAAAAAATCAATCTTCAAATGTAAATAATGCTGCACAAAAAACACTGTCTATCCATTGCATTGACCCTACATCTATATGGTATCAATGATGTATGTTCCAGATCTTGTTAACCATAAAGTAAAAACAGGGTATGCACTGGCAAGATATTATTACCAGAGAACATTTATCTTAATGATTTTCTGTATAAAGACAAGTAATATCATCTTAATCACGAGGAATCCTGTAATTTATCGATTCTCTGGAATATCAAGCATATAATCTGTTCAAAAGCTAGTTCAGTAATAATTCAGACAAGAGCTGACGAGACAAATGCCTTGGATTGTCCGTTACACTAAAAAAAAATAAACGAGAGACCTACTTCAGAAAAATAAACAATAACTTAAAAATTATACAGGTATTATGTACATTTATATTATCATTCTGTCGGCCAATCTTTAACAAATCTCAAATCTTCAATATCCAAAAAAAAAGGATCGAAAGTTTATGTTTTATGTTTCCGCATACTGCATCGTTACCTTTTACACCGAGCTATCTTAGGATCAAGGAATTTTAGACTTTTTATTCAGGATCTCATATTCTTATTGAAAAATTCAACAAATTGAGGACAAACATATGTAATCAGATATTCAACAGCTAGGTATTTAAAATCTAACTCCTACTTGGTGGTCATTATATTCTACTTAATGAAAAGAATTATAACTAATTTTTTACTTTATGATGTACTTTTATCTAAATAGACTTAACAAAGCATAAACAATGTTTATAAGAAACGGTTTTACTGAGCAAAAATTGAATTCCTTTTGAGGAATAAGATATACTACAAAGATGATCAATTTGTAAATATCAGCACTGATATTCTATAGATATTTTCTAACTCAAGTTCAGTTTGTTCACCTAAACCAAAAATATCGGTAAATGAGGTACATTAATACATTGTATATATATATATATATATATATATATATATATATATATATATATATATATATATATATATATATATATATATATATATATATATATATATATATATATATATATATATATATATATATATATATATATATATATATATATATATATATATATATTAATAGAAAGTGGTGGTAACATATATACACCAATACAAAGTAGTAAGGGATTCATGTAAAAAACCATGCAAGAAGTTGACAAAAGATTTTAAAAATATCAAATACATAAGAGAGGCGAAAAATATACCTTGATCGAAGAGGACAGAAAAAAATTTTATATCAATTTTTTTTTAGTTTTTTTCCAGCATTTTTTTCGTTTTGAGTTGACATTAGTTCTCATGAATTTGATAACTTTTGATCTGTAAGAATGTGATATTTCTTCTTGCATTAGCTTTTGTTTTATCTTTTAAGATATATTGAAATTCATCAGCAATTTCAGCATGATTAGAAAGTGTAAAGATTCTATCACACAGTTGTATACCATGTCATCTTCTAGTTTCTACAGGTAAATGATGATTTGCGTTATACAAAATTTCATAGATATTTTTCATTATTTAGGGGGTTAGTTATTTTAAACAATACAAAGCCGGAATAGAGAAAACACGGACCTCTAAAACATCAGAGATGGGATCAGGCTTTGAGACCATAAACTGAGAACAGACTTTAATCAAAATTTTGATTTTGAACAGCTAGCCATTTATAATACATACTTTATCCACATTTGGCAAAATTGTTTAAGTTCCAATTTCAACAAATGGTAAAAATTTTGTTTTGTTATGAAAATTATTTTGAAAGTTATAATGATTAGGGAATAACTATCTTCTAATTTGGTATTTGCGACCGTTAATGCTGATTTAACGGTCGCAAACTGGGTTTTACCGGCGACGCGTAAGCGGAGCCGGTAAAACGGATGTTTGCGACCGTTAAATCAGCATTAACGGTCGCAAATACCAAATTAGAAGATCAGTTATTCCCATTCTAATGCAATCTATGCATTTTGTTTGTTGTTTACGTCTTATTTTGTTGAATTTCGTTATATAAAGTACGTTACGGAGCATTGTGTTTTTGCGTCGCTCTATTATGACGTCACAATGAAAAGCTTTCACTCACGTTAATGCTCGTTTTACTGCTTCAAACATCAGTGCATTAGCCAATCAAAAGGTGTTTTACAAAAGAATTGCATTAGAATGTGATATTAAGACTTAAATCTGTTCTCAATTTATGGTCTTGGGACCAGGTATCATGGAGGAATAAACATCGCCTGCCGACCGGTCACAGCCGCCATGTTCTCCTTGTCATGATCGAGAAATAACGAAAAAATCCGTTGACAATCAGTGTGCAAATCATTGGCTAAAATAGTATAAAAAACGTCAGTCAGCATTTGACTTAATGATAGATTGTATTTGCTGACCAGGTCATTGTATCGGACATAGAACTTCGAAACGATGACTTAAAACTAGACTTGATATTCGTCTTTCATCAGTTTGTTTGTCAGTAATTTACCTCTGTTTTGAAATTGTTCATATGTAGAGCATGCTGTTGTGTATCGAATCAATTTGGAGATATAAACCTGTATGGAGATGATAATGGTATAATTTATTATATTGCTGGTTAAGGTCTGACGAGACGTTCCTCAAAATCTGTTTTGGTTATCTTCATAAAGTATGACAAATATTCAAAATTTTAGTAACATTCTGATTTCTAAACAAGTTTCTAAACATTTTTAAAAAATTTAATCACTTTAACATTTGAAATTGGAAAATTATTTTTCTTCCCCAAAGGATTAAATAAGAAAAAACTAGCCCTGGTATCTTGCAGAAATGCCTGGTAAGGTACCTTAATTTTTTGTGAGTAAACATATTTAAGTAGCTATACTTCAATGACAAACTCTTTATTTATCTATTATTAAGGACTATAATTTTCTATATTTGAAGTTGAAGACCACAGAAAGTGTTTTCTTTTTTTCATGTATGCAATTTTGAATAAATTCTGCTTCATATGAATACAACAAAATAGTAATTCCAATATATTGTTGGAAGACTTGGTCTCCAAACACCATCTTCTAGTATACAATGTTAATCAGAAGCTCAAGCATCTTTTGAATATTATCTTCAGAGTATTTGTGTGAAGAATGTTTTTTTTTTTACAAAATAATTTTGAGAATGATTTTCAAATAAAAGGTTTCGTTTTTTACTAGCGAGAAAGGAGATTATTCGCCTATACTTAAGTACCAGTCCATATAAAAATCATGCAAAATTGATATTTGAGTGATACACTCAGGTTCTCAGAATTCAATGATTTTCCACACACAGATTTCTCTTGACCTATGATCCATGTATGTAAAATAAAAAATGTGTTGGATCATGGTTACTATGGAAACCTGATCAAATTAATTTCCTTAGCAACCAGCCAATTTTTCTATTTGAAGGCACTGAAAATTACTGATCTTTAAAGTCTGAAATTATAGATAAAAACTTTAACAATAATTCTCATTTACTGGTATGATCAAGACACACACTTTATTTTGTTTAAAACGCACAAGACATTGATATTTTATCTGAAGCTAATACTATGGTAGACATTAGAATATATGTATGTTTTTGAATTTTTGCTGATTCAGCATTTTCCTTGATTTTGACAATATTCAAGGTCAATTTAAAAAAAAAAAACCAAGTTAATACAGATTTTGCATGACTTTCACATAAAAGTAGAGAACTTTCTCTTTTACAGATTGACTTTGAAAGCGTAGGTTTTTTGAAAAATCCTATTCGTTGCCTAGCAACAAAATTGGATGTTTTGATAACTAAAAAGTGAAAAATGGTAAAGGGTTGGGTAAAAAATCTTACAAATTATTACCTTTTTGTGGAAGATGCAATTTTTCAAGTAATAGAAAAATAAACTCTCATATAATTTTGAAATGAAAGAATAATTCATAATCACATAATCTCCAAAGCAACAGAAAATTTTCCCTAACAACAATGCAAAAACAATTATTTTTTTACCTTTTAGATGTAGATTTTGATTGATACGAATTGATATTTTTTCTTAAAAATGCGATTGGGCATAAATGTCAATTTAATATGGGTCTGATAAAGTTATTTTGGTACTTTATTAACCCATAAGTACAATTCTGAACACTTAACGATCACTTTTGTGTCTACAATTTACTTTTACATTCAGGCATTTTTTTCGCTAAATTTTTGGGCTGAAATGAGATCTTCCACAAAAGACGTTATAAATGAAAAATAAATAGCTTCAGACACAATATTATTATGTAGAAAAACATTTGTATGGATGACAAGATTCCATAATCAAAATTATACTTGGGTTGCCATGGCAACTTAATGCACAATGACCAGAAAGCAAACTATCTGTGACCAAAATATTTGAAATTTTATCTTCCATAAATAATTACTAGTAATACTTTTGCTAGCATTGCAATAAGCAAACACTTAGAAAGCTTTAAAATTCATAATTTAAGAAACTGTATATTTTTATGGTTACCATGAGTACGCTTTGAAGATAGTGTTGCTTAGCAACTGCGTAATATAATCAAATTTTGAAAATTTCTTATGTTTCGGGTTAAATTTTTTTATCATCATTGTGATTGATTCATTATTTATTTATATTATTTAAAAAATTCTACAGCTTCACATTCTAGAAACATTTCATTGGTGTATAAATGCTTTTCTGTTAACATTTTGTTTGATATCTGCCTGTCTGTGTGTAGACTTTTCGCATTTGTAACTTCTTAAGAACCATTTCACCATAACTTTCCACAAGAGGAGTTCAAAGTTTAACGTATGAATATAGAGTAAATGTCTTTTTAAGTCCTCTTCTCGAGAACAGCAAAACCATGATTAGGCATAGAAGTATCCTCGAGTTATGGAGATTCAATGTTATTCAAATCATGACCCCTGTGGGTAAGTCAGGGCAACAACAGGTGGTTAAAGTATACAATCGGAATATATAGGAAATACATACTGTATATCTTAAAAAATCTTCTCAAGGACCGTTAAGCCATAATTAGACATATAGAGAAGTATCATCAGGTAGTGTAAAATCTGAATAAAGTTTCTTCAAAACATGACCCCTGGGGTTGGGCACAGACACAACAGCGGCCCAAAGTTTTACATAGGAAAATCTAAGAAATATCTTATTTCTTCTGTAGAACAGCAAAATCATAGTCATATTAATACAGAGGTATCCTTACGTAGTGTAGATTTAATGACACCCGAGGGTAGTTCAGGGCCACAACAAGGGGTGAAAGTTTACAAAAGAATATATTGGGAAAAAGTATTTTGAAAATTCTTCCACTCAAGAACAACAAAACTGTGATTAGTAATATTAAAATGGAAGCATCTTCAGGTAGTGTAAATTCAAGTTTGTCCCCCATAGACATTTCAAACTGATCTGATTTCTGTTCTTTCAATGCAAATGTGCTTTAGTGAGTTATGTGGGTCTATTGATCCCTTTTTCTACAAAATAACGCACTTCTATCTCCTGAAAATGAAGAAATTAATATGAAATCACATGAATAGATATCTCGAGTATCGCTTTCAATTATTATCACACAAATGATAAGACGAATTGATTTAATATAAATGTCAAATTAAGAAATAATCAAACTTATATTTCTATGTTTCCTTTACAAAGGCACAGAGAGTAATGTAGTGCATATTGAACTAATGTAGTTCTCTAGGGTAAAATAATGAAAAAAAAAAATTACAATTGTGAAATATAAAACCATAGCACCACCTGTTCAAAAGTTATGATCAAGGTTAACATTTTTAAAGGTAGGTCAAACTCCAGGGTCAAGGTCAAAGGGTCAAGGTTTTTCGTTCTTTTAAGAAAGGCCTTGTACCAAAGATTAAATATATGTGAGTGCTGGCCCTTACCGTTTAAAAGTGATGGCCAAGGTTAAAGTTTGTAAAAAGTAAGTCAAACTCCAAGTTCAAGGTCAAATTTGTTTATATTTGATGAAAGGTATTGTCACAAGGATTACATATGTGAAGAATGAAAGCTCTAGTCTTTACTGTTCAAAAGTTATGCCCAAGGTTAAAGTTTGTAAAAAGTAGGTCAAATCCAAGGTCAAAGGGTCAAAGTTGTTGATATCCAATATAAGGTATTGTCACAAGAATTACATTATGTAAAGTATGAGAGACCTAGCCCTTACTGTTCAAAAGTTATGTCCAAAGTTTTTTCTTAAGTATGGAAATGTCCAAGGTCAAGCGGTCAAAATTGTTGGTTTGAAATGAAAGGTGTTGCCACAAAGAATTGAAATTTGAACTATGAAATTCTTAGTACATGTATCTACCGTTTAAAAATTAGATCCAAAGTAAAAGTTTGGATTTTTTGTGTAAAATAGGGTCAAACTCCAAGGTCAAGGGGTAAAGGATCTTGATATCATATGATAGGATTGAATACTTGAAATATGAAAGCCTTTGTTCTAACCTTTTCAAAATTATGTTCAAAGTTGTATTTGTAAAGTAGGTCAAACTCCAATGTCAAGGTCAAAGGGTCAAATTTTTTATATCCAATGAAGCGCCTTATCACAAGGATAACATACATTTATGGGAAGTATGAAAGCCCTTACTGTTCAAACTTTATGGCCAAGGTTGAAGTTTTTTTCATGAATACCGAAATCTCCAAGGTCAAGGTAAAAAGGTCAAAGTTGTTGGTTCTCAATGAAAAGTCTTGCAACAAAAAATACATATATGTAGTATAGAAGTCCTGGTACCTACTGTTCAAAAGATATGGCCAAAGTAAAAGTTTGGAATTTTTGTGTAAAAGTGGGTCAAACTCCAAGGTCAAGGTCAAATTTGGTGGTACCCAAAGAAAGGTCTTGTCACAAGGAATACACATGTAATATATGAAAGTCATAGCCTCACTAAATCAAAAGTTATTGGCAAAGTTAAAGTTTTGCGGACAAACACACAAACAGACAGACTGAGGGGGCAGCTAGACAGACGAACTTTGTTTACGGGGGCATAAAAAAACTTGAGTCATCCATCAAAATTTTCTTCAGGTCAGCAAGCTACAGATTTGCAGCAAGGAACTTATATTGCTCGTTATATAAAGAGCTATCTTTTCAGTTGCTAGCCCTCTCAAGCAACCACTAGCAATTACAATAGTCTTTTTTATAAGGGTACACATCCTCAGCATCACGATACTGCATTCTGGTAATACTACTTGACAATAAATTGTATCATGAAAATTCCTTTATATCATCAGAAAATACACATGATCTGAAGTTCCCGTTTTTGTTGTCTTACCTCTTATACCGTGTACAACAAGATGTGTTTGTGAAACACTGATGCCCCCATATGGCAACATAACAAAGATTAAACTTTACTTAAATGCAAATTTAATATATTGGTATCCAAAGTCGGGCATGACAATAGTGTAAAATGAAAGTAGATCAAGGTTAACTTTTTTTTTCATAAGTACGGAAATCTCCAAGGTCAAGGTCAAAAGGCCAAGGTGTTCGTATCCAATGAAATGAAAGGTCTTTCTACACAAAATTATAGTATAAAAGTCCTGGTATCTATTGTTCAAAAGTTAAAGCCAAAGTAAAAGGATTTTTTGTGTATAAGCGAGTCAAACTCCAAGGTCAAATTTGGTGGTACCCAAAGAAAGGTCTTATCACAAGGAATACACATGTGAAATATGAAAGTCATAGCTCCACTAAATCAAACGTTATGGGTAAGGTTAAAGTTTTTGCAGACAATTAGGCAAACAGACAGACAGACGGACGGACATGACATAAAACTATATACCCTACGAAACTTCATTTAGGGGGGGGGGGCATAAAAATGTATACTAGTATATTAAAGTAACAATTACTCAAATATCATTAGATATTCTTCTATATTAATTATCTTAAGTTTTTTCATTCAATTCTTAGTTATTATAATGCCAAGACTGAAGAGATAAGTCATTTCTAAAATTATAATAAATACCTAGCTTTTACTACCTCACTTGATCATTCTGGCAAGTTCTGAATTACTAGGATAACCTAGGCTATTTTTTAGCTTGCCGGAAAGACCCAAGAAGATACAAGGACAAAATGGTAGCGCACTTGAATATTATAAACTAGGTGCCCATTTGTTCTATTGGTCTCTTATTTGTCACCCCAGTAACAGTAAATAACAGTAAAACACAAAATGCTTATATAGTAGAGTTATTGAGCTGTGTCATTGTCAAGTCCAATCTAGAATTCATTATTCTGAATTGAGACCACCACAACCCCCCACAGTACCTTCTTATTAATAATTTATCAATTCCACAAATTAAAGTTCCAGTGGTTCTGATATCTACCTCTGTGTTTTATGATGGCTACAGCGCTACCTCACTTCTCTTTTTAAAAGAATTGGTTGTAAGTACTAGAAAAAAGTGATATGGTATTGTCTTTTTTCCATTTCAATCGCCCACGTGGCGCAGTCGTTAGAGCATCTGCCCTAAAGATGAAAAGTAAGAAGCTGATCCTTGCGTCGCGGGTTCGAATCCCGCTGTGGGACATGGAGAATGGTCCTTCGGGTGAGACCGCATAAACCGAGGTTCCATAACACAATAGGTGCGGGCACGAAAAAGATCCGAAAGGGCCATAAGTGCCGAGTATAGGATACAATTTGCAGCTCTCCACCGGCAAGTGGTGGCATCTCAATAAAAATGAAAAATTCTCGAAAGGGACGTTAGACAACATACAATCAATCAATCTTCCATTTCAAAGTACAGCGATTGATTTCCAGATACTTTCAAAACCAATAGACCTTTTCACAAAAAATGTCTTAAATAAGTTTCGACCTTTAGAGAAATCTTAACGAGGTTTCACAAAAATTCATAGAGGTTCTTGCCTGTAAAATTTAACAAAGCTTTATGAGAGCCTTTAACTTTCACATAGAATAGTAGTTACAGAACTGTAGCTCTGTGCTTGAGAAAATTCGGACAGATAAAGCAGAGAGCTACAGATCCTAGCGTTGTAAAAACCTTTGATTTACGCCGACGATTTTTTGTCGCTACTTCAGGTAATTTATTTCGTGTAGTTTAAACTTTCTCGGGCTTTTAGAATTTTATCCTATTATCAATTATACATTTAACTCTTATTTTTTTAAATAATTTATTAAAGTTTATTTACCTAAAAACATTCCGAAACAGTTCTGTATATAGTTATGTAGTTTCATAGTTTGTCTGTTTAAAAGAGTTCTGTTTTGACGTCCGTAACCAAACCAGTCATTTGTTAGCGTTGAATGGTTGAAAGTAAATTATCGAGAATTTAAGTGAAATGTATGATTATAATTATAAAAGACCCTTTTAAAGCTGAGGGAAGTATAAAATATAAGAAAAAAATACCCGACGTGAGCGACTAAAACCGTCGGCGTAAATCAAAGGTTTTTTCAATGCTTGGATGCTCCCTGCTTTATCTGTCCGAATTTTCTCAAACAGAGCTACAGAGAACTACAGTTCTGCAGCTAATAGAATAGTACCTAAGCTACATTAATTCAATATCATTATATTATTATTTTATCCATGGTAATCATAAAAAATATACTTTATGTAGAAAAACGAATGCTAAAGGTACTTGAATAACCAGTTAGTTAAGCTCATTAAGCAAGACATGGGGGCAAAGTACAGCTGTAGTGTACTTTGCAAACAAAAAGTTTGTTTTTTGGCCAGTGTGCAACTTATTACCATGGCAACCCAAGAATTAGTTACTCTATAGAATCTTTTCATCAACAGAGATATTTTGATATATACTATTTGTATCTATTTGTTTTTATTTTTCATTCAGATTAGGCCTTTTTTGGAAAATCTCATTTCAACTTCCAAAATAAATGACTGTATGTAAAAAGTTTAAGAGGTTATAAAATTGGTTGCTATGTATTCAGAATTGTTGTCATGGGTAAATAAAGTAAAATTTACTTATTTCAAACACATTATTAATTGAGAATTTGCCCAATTACAATTTAAAGAACAATTGTCGATTTATTTCTGATATACATATTTTAAAACTGTGAAAGAATAACTGTTTTTGCATTGTTGCTAGGGAAAAATTCATGTTGCCATGGAGATTAATAATTATAAATTATTCTTTCGTTTTAAAATTATATGAGAGTTATTTTCTATTACTTGAAAAATTGCATCTGCCACAAAAAGATAAAAATTTGTAAGATTTTTGACCCAACACTTTAGCATTTTTCACTTTTTAGTTATCAAAACATCCAATTTTGTTGCTAGGCAACGAATAGGATTTTTCAAAAGACCCACGCTTTCAAAGTCAATCTGTAAAAGAGAAAGTTCTCTACTTTTATGTGAAAGTCATGCAAAATCTGTATTAGCTTTGTATTTTTTTTTAAATTGACCTTGAATATTGTCAAAATCAAGGAAAATGCTGAATCAGCAAAAATTCAAAAACATACATATATTCTAATGTCTACCATAGTACTAGCTTCAGATAAAATATCAATGTCTTGTGTGTTTTAAACAAATAAAGTGTGTGTCTTGATCATACCAGTAAATGAGAATTATTGTTAAAGTTTTATATATAATTTCAGGCTTTAAAGATCAGTAATTTTCAGTGCCTTCAAATAGAAAAATTGGCTGGTTGCTAAGGAAATTAATTTGATCAGGTTTCCATAGTAACCATGATCCAACACATTTTTTATTTTACATACATGGATCATAGGTCAAGAGAAATCTGTGTGTGGAAAATCATTGAATTCTGAGAACCTGAGTGAATCACCTTTTGCATGATTTTTATATGGACTGGTACTTAAATACATACAAATAATGCGGATAACTGTGCTGTCTTATGAATTTGACTGATCACGGACTGAAAGACACGATTACCATTAAAATTTAGCAGTAAATTTGACGATTCAAACTTATTTATAACAAAATATAATTCTACAATTCTTTATTTTGAAAATACATGCATTAAACTCCTCCTTCAAAAAATAAAAATAAGACTCAGATAACTTAATCACGAAAAAAGCTATCCATGTAAATTATAATAATTACTCATAACGAAGTATACATGTATATCATCAAGTGATATATTCAATATAATTCCCTTTCAAGATTCTTAAAAACAGATTGTAATGTATATTTTGATTACTATAATTGATCATTAAATGATCTGCATGGCCCTAATGAATGTGCATTTAAATAAAACCTTGTTAAGTGGGATGGATTACGCATTTAAATACACATTTTTGCAAGTCAGCATTTCAGTCTTATTATTATACTTTACTGCCAACATTTAACAGTTTAATTAGCAGGTTCACTGTAAACAAAGCGTTTTAACGACTCGGGTAGAGGAAACGACCTTCTTCCTTTGCTGCTAAACCCTGATCGATACATAACAATATGATATGCGGCATATTTTGCAAGGGATACATGGCGGAAATATAACAAGTATAAGTCACTGTTTATGTAAAGCAGTGATCAGGTATGTACCAGTAAAATACACATTATATCACATTGACTCTATACTCGCGTACAGTGTTTTTTAAAATATTGTTGTTCTTTTAGAACACTATTTTGAACACTATTTTGTCAAGAAATGTCGATTTCAATGTTCTTTTAATGTGGCATTTCTTCTATGACGTTAAACCTTTTGTTGTATACATGTACTACTTATTAATCTTAAATGTTCACACACAAAAAGTCTTATTCATATATTTTTTTAAAAAGCTGAAAGTATAAAACAAATTGACTCGGATTTCCAACTTTGTTCCTTTGCAACAAATAATGAATATCACTCCTCCATCTCTTATAAGATTTTAAAATAGTTTGTGCTACATTATGGTATATTTCCTGAAAGGATCTGCTCAAAGTCGCTCAAATTTTTACATATTGATGTACATTTTAAGATCACCTCATCGTGGATTGTTCCATGAAATGCCACTTGATTGTCATCTTATACCCCATTCATACGACGAAGATTTGCTTATGTGTGCAAATTCACATATAAGTAAAGATACACACGTAAGTAAAAGTTAATTTGCTATGCGTTCAGACGACATTTATGTACTGTAACTAAATCCTTATATTTTCATATAAAATAAGGAGACCCACAGATTCATAATTGTGGATTTTAAAGAAATAGGTTATTTTCTTACTCTTTGGGTATAAGACTAACTTTTGAAAGTTCGTCAAAGAAAGAAGGCAGAAATCCAATCCATTTATTTCTTGGTACGGAAAAAAAGCGAACTTAATAACTTTTAGGAAAAATTTACACACGAAAAAAGGAAAATTAATTTAAATCATTTCTTAAAATTGGAAAATGCTTTGACCTCGGTCAGAAAGACTATAGAAGAGCCATTGGGTGTTAAGAAAAAGATGATTGTTGCCATCTACTGATTGAATGAATGGGGTATTAGAATAAGAAAATGAAAATGTATATAACATGTCATCAAATAAGGGTAATTCCTGAAAAAAGAAGTTTATTTTGTGGATTGTGGGGGAAACAAGGCTTCAAAGTCATTTACCATTACACCCCGAATATATAGATACAAATGAAAAAAGAAAATATGAATGACCTAAGTTTTATTTCTTTATGGATTTTCTATATATGTATATTTTTTCCATTCTTTATACAAAAAAGTTATTTCATTTTTTTTTTCATGTGGTAACCGTTATTTCTTTATTTTCAACACAGAATACAATTTTTTTGTTTAAGATATTTTACTACTGACCTGTGTTTTATTAAGGATTTTGTTTAAAAAGTATTATTTATTTATTTAATTTAAAATTATATAAGAATTCGAGATCACAGAACAAATTAAATGTAGAAGTCAGTCTGCAGCATACTGAAAATTTAACTTAAAAAATAATCACTTTAATTTCCAGATTTTAAAACCTTTTTACTATGGCATTAATATCAACCAATTTTGCGTAAAAATATCTAATACTTTTTATCCTTGTAAGAAAACGCTGCAGATCATTACACTGTTCACGTTTATTATTACGTGACCTTTTTAAATTAAAGGAGAAATATTTATGGTGAAAAACACTCTTAATTTAACAGATAGTAACTTTAAAAAGATATTAATCTAAGTATGAATTGAGTGTTAATGTATAGGGCTATTATGAAATAACAAAAATGAAAGAAACGCTTAGATCCAGTGATGTAAGTTTTGAGACAAGTGTCAAAAAGAAAAAAAACCCAGTGTACATTATTAATAATTTCTTTAATTTTCGGTCAAAAAATATTAATAGTTTATTTTAAATATATCCAGTATAATTGTGTAGTATCATAAATATTAATTTCTACACGTCCCTTTAAACAAAAAATAAAAATATTTTATAGGAGAAAGTAATTCCTTACACAATTAAATCTTAGTATTTCTTTTTCAAGGTATAAAACCTGCCAATCATTTTCAAAGGCAACATAGTACTGATTAAGAGAAACCAGTGTTGCTTGTTGAAATTGAGAAATTACCAATCAAATAAAGGTTCAGTTTATTAATATGTGGACTAGGTAAAGAATTTCGTTCTCATGTTCCGATTTTGGTATTTTTTATACCTCAGAACCTGACCAATCTGTTTTATATTCGGATATTCTACTTGATTGATTGATTGTTTATTGTATAACGTCAATCTCAAGATTTTTTCACTCATACATATGTATGCCGACGTATGCCGTCGAAGGGCTTCAAATTTTGACCTTTACTCGGCACTCAGGGCCATTGAGCAGTGAGGGATCTTTATCATGCCAACGCCTGCCGCTGACACGGGGCCTCGGTTTTTAAGGTCTCATCCGAAGGACCCGCATCTTTCACTTCAAAGTGCTGAGCGCATGGCGAAGGAACAGTTGCTACGCATTTTTTATCGACTTGGTCTGTCGCGGCCGAGATTCGAACTCAAAACCTCCCGATCAGGTAGCGAGCGCTCTGCCGGCTGAGCTACCGTGAACGGTAATATATTTTACTTGAAAAAGACGTTCATGGTTATCTAACAACCAAGCTCTATGATAAATGTGATGACTTTAACGTTTCAATCGTCAACCTTCCTTACCTATACAGCAATATACCTTCATCACCTGCATACGGTGTTTATATATCTCAGATGATTAGATACGCAAGATCATTCTCATCGTACGAAAAATTTCTAAAACGAGGTAAATTATTGACAAACAAGTCGATGAAACAAGAATATCAGCAGTCTCATTTAAAGTCGTCATTATATAAGTTCTATTGTCGATACAATGACATCGTCAGCAAATACAATTTATCATTGCGTCATATGCTGACTGACATTTTTCATGCTAATTGTTAGTTAATTATTTACTCACTTAATTGACGACTGATTTTTCCGTCATTTCCTAATCATGATAAGGAGCACACGGTGGGTGTGACCAGTCGGCAGGGGATGCTCACTCCTCCATGTCATCTGATCCCACCTCTAATGTTTTGGAGGTCCGTACGTGTTTCCTCTGCTCCTATTTTGTATTGTTTTATGGACTTTTGATTTTGAATAATGTTCGTTATATCCAAATGTTCCAATACTAAACAAGAGACCAAGGGGCCACATCGCTTACCTGAGCAATTGGCTAGAAAAAAGCACATATCAGATCAGAACTGAAAGTTAACTGAGGGCGGGGATGGGGGGAAAGGGGGCTTGAATTTTACCCCCCCCCCCCCAGGGGGTCATGATTTGAACAAACTAGAATCTACAATACCTGAGGATGATACCCTATAAATATCACGAAGCATGGCTCTGAAGTACTTGAAAAGAAGATTTTAAAAGGTTTCCCAATATATTCCTATTTAAAACTTTTATCGGCCATTGGACCCCACATTACCCCCGGGGGTCATGATTTGAAGAAACTTGAATCTACACTACCTGAAGATGATTCCACATGAGTTTCATCTTTCCTGTCTCTATGGTTCTTCAGAAGAAGACTTTTCCTGTATATTCCTATGTAAAACTTTGATCGGCCATTTTGGACCAACCCTATCCCCAGGGGTCATGATTTGAACAAACTTGAATGTACACTACCTGAAGATGATTCCACATGAGTTTCAATTTTCCTGGCCCAGTGGTTCTTGAGAAGAAATTTTTTAAAAAAAATGCCATTAATTTTTCTCTAATTCATAATTATCTCCCCTTGGAAAAGGGTGTGGCCCTTCATTTGAACAAACTTGAATCCCCTTTACCCAAGAATACTTTGTCGCAAGTTTGGTTGAAATTGGCCCAGTGGTTTTTGAGAAGAAGATGAAAATGTGAAAAGTTTACGACAACGACAACGACGACTACGACGACAACGACGACAACGACAACGACAGACAACGGACAAATTTTGATCAGAAAAGCTCACTTGAGCCTTTGGCTCAGGTGAGCTAAAAACGCTTTCAATTAGACAAGTTTACTTTCTTGCTTTGTGGGAGACCAAGAATTCTGTTTTTCTGTATTTGAGGGTTAGAATGTCAATAAATCCTTCATTTGATTTTTAATCATCTTCTCGATGTCACTGAAATTATACCTGCATATTCAGCTGAAGAGGTATAATGGTACGCAGAAAAATGGCAAAAAATTGTTCGCTTGAATGTAATGTTTTGCTTCTCCTTTTTTAAAAGTGATTCTTTAAAAGTAAAAGTGAAAGTGAACCTTCGATTTACGCCGCCGTTTTGATTGTCGCTCACTTCGAGTATTATGTTTTGTAGTTTTTTCTCTCCCCAGCTTAGATTAGGTATCTGAAAATGAAACATATTTTATCTCCTATTTCTGATATTTTATTTACCTTTCAAAGGTTCCAAAAGGCCATTTGTTGTAACGGATATCGAAATGAAAATCTTGTATAAAACGACATTCCAAAACCATTAAGGACTGTTTTGGATCGTTGATAGGCCAATAAAGTATCAATAGTAAAATATATGCTTAATTATTGATATACTATTATAAAAGTAAGGGGAAGCATAAAATTCAAGAATTAATACCTGAAGCATGTGTATTGAGCGACAAAAAAGCGGCAGCGTAAATCGAACGTTTTTTCTCCGCTTTGGTCTGTAACTCTCTGCTTTATCAGTCCAAATACTCTCAAGCTGAGAACTTAAGTTCTACAGATAACAATTACGCGTGTACATAATTTAGAATTCGTCATAATTATTGATGTCATATCAACAAATGTATTGATGGAATATATATGATCTTAGAGTAAATAAATGCAATCCGACTTGCTTTTGTATTTAGGGAAAACATGTTCTACAAAATTTTCGAACGAATTATTTCCCCCTTTTCTTTTCGGATTAAATTGGAGTGATATTATGTAACAAGGAATGTTCAAATGAAGGATTGGGTCATTTTATCACTTCAATGCAGATCATTGTATGTATACTTGTCAAAATTTCTAACTCCCCACTTTTATTATACTAAGTATTTAAAAACCTTAAAATTAATTAATTAGTTGTTCCAATTTTGACTTAATTTTTCGATGATTGCCTGTTACGGCCAAAAAAAAAAAATTGAAATTGAATGTGTAATTACTCATCCATGACCCTTTTTGTTAATAGCATGAAGTGCGAGTTTCATATGTTTTCGGGTGTATCTTCCATTTATTTAAATTGCCATGTGTTCTCCATCTTTAGTTGTTAAAGAAAAACAGAAAAAAGCTTGTTTAAAATGCTGTGTATGTACGAACGACAATGTGCAAGTGAAGTTGCCATGGTCCAAGCTGGTGGTAGTAAAGGAAAGTTGTATTTCCTTCGTTGGTATTTGTTTATTTTATGTAAAACCGTTAAAAATACCGTCAGAAGATGCACAAAGCTTACTTGTATTCCTTATAATAATTAAAAATTGCTAGATCACTCAAACTGGAACCGGAAGTGCCCATGGTCAAGGCGTATACACGTACTGCAACGACACATAAACAGGGCTACTACACAAGAATTACTAACTATTGTAGAAGGAACAAATATGCACGTGCAATTGCTCTGCACTCATTAAAGATTAATTCAAGTCTCCTTAATTATCCAAATTATTAGAAACAAACTGGAAAAGTGGGGATGCGTTTAAGAAGACCTTATGTACTGTAGGATTAATATTGGGTACAAACAATTTCGGTAAGCTTTAATGTCATCCACATCTCAACCCTATAGAACATGAACGGGACAAGATGGACCAGAGATTGAGCGCTTTTACAGCAGCAGAATCTTGCGGAAATATAGAAGACGGCCTAGTCCATACATGGAATAACCTTCCATAAAGATTTTTCTTTAATTGTGTGAACATTTTGAGAAGCAACTGTCTTGTTCTTAATTCGTTTGCCATAGGATAAAAACAGTATTGAACGTTGCGAATTTTTGACTCTAGGGTGCCTTCACTCTTCTGCATTTTGTGTTAAAGTCCTTCAAGACAATTAGATTAAGTGAAAAAAAATATTTTGCTTCTTTTTATATAAAAGCAGTGTAAAACAAAAACTTACGTGGGGACTTAGAAATTTTGATTACTATAGTTTGATTTTAAGTCGATTTAAATCTTGGCAGAAAAATATACAAACAAATATTTGTTTGATGCAATCTGAGGAAACTAATGCAAAGAGACTGTTTTGTAAGACTTGACTATCAATTTAAAATGGAAAAATGTAGAACTAAGGTGTGTTAAGAAGCTTCGTCCCAGAATATTTTTTTTAATTTTCCATTAGGGTTTAACTAAAGAGATTGATTTTCCAGTCTGATTAAATCACAAGATTGTGCTCTAAATTTCAAGCAATTCATTTCTAGCAGGAAGTTATTGGATTTGTTTTCTTTTGGAAAAAAAGATATAAACACCTTTAAATCAACCAGATGACAGAGCTGCTCGTCATTTTGAGTCAAATGTAAGATTATTAACTTTTTTTCATTACAGTTTATCTTACATCATACAAAACTGATAATTAAGCTTAGGTTGAAGAAAGAAGAGTCGCTTTTCAAAAGAACAGGTTTGTCATATTGAAATTCTTTACTGACCTGATCAATTTTGCAGAGGTATTTGAAACGATTTGTTGACCTATGTTCTTAATATAAGTCACAAATATGCTGCATCTCTGATATTTCTGCATTGGACATCATCTGTTTCAATACCTGTATGCCTTCCCCTTATTGTTGTAACAAAACAATTGAAACCTTATCAGTAGCAAGAATGGACTCTGTGAACATGAAAAATCACAAATTTTAAATATCTAGTTATCGTATTTCTTTTTGAAACTGATAAAAAATGAACTTTCTTAACACCCTTTAGATTAAGAGGTTTTATCGATTAAATTTGAATAGCTGGAACTATTTTTAGAACAATCTCTTTTCAACATTGCCTTCGTATCGAATCAAAATGACAACTTCACACGGAAAGCCTCTATCGATTATAATTTTGGATATAGGATTTCGTATATTTTTACTAGTGTAGGAGAGCCAAAAAACTCCAATTCAATGTCCAATGGGATTGATCACTTATTGATAGCACGTGCCGTGTTACCTAACTATACATTGTTTGGCATGCCTGCATATTTTTGGTAGCACAGAATAACATATATTGATAGCTCACAGGGTATACTTGGCCGAACAGAGACAATAATGATGGTAAGCTGCAAATTCCGTTCATTTTAATTTTTTAAAATGCCTACAGTCCAAATTAATTTTTTATCGAAGCATTTAAAGTTGAATATATTCTCTTTTTATACCACATAATGACTGTATGTTTCACTAGAATATCTAAACCTTCTGAGATCTAAAAGACTTCGACAGCTAGTTTCGTCTTACAAACATTCGTAACATTTATTTTTTCAATTCAAAATCACACACGTTTTTAGGTATTTGAATTTCATTCCGAAGTAAAACCTTCAGATTATGTTATGTTTGAAGCTTATTTAGAACCTGTCTAATGCATTTTTTAATGATAACTTTAAAATAAAAAATTTTAATTTTTTTTTCTTATTCTCATTTCCAAAAGTTGTTTGCAAAATAACCAAGCAAATTTTAATTTAAATGAAATGAAATATACGGGAAATAAATGAAACCAAATAATGTCAAGGTCTGTTGATAATTTTTCTTCAAATAAAAAGATAATGAAAGAACAATAAAGTCTAATAGTTTCCGAGAGGGGACATTTTCTCCACCTAAGCATCTCATTTCGTATGTCTGTTTTATGCCATGTTCATGATTTTTGTTAAAATCGATCACTGATATCTTCACCTGTTTCATTTCTAAAACTTCCATTCTATCTTAATACTTCCGGAGAGAGAGAGAGAGAGAGAGAGAGAGAGAGAGAGAGAGAGAGAGAGAGAGAGAGAGAGAGAGAGAGAGAGAGAGAGAGAGAGAAAGAGAGAGAGAGAGAGAGATTCATTCACCAATGGACAGTACTAGTTCTATTGAATTCATTTCAGAAAAAGGAAGTATGTAAAACGATAAAAAGGAGAGGACCTGATGTCCAGGCGTTCGTATTGACAGCTAAAAATTAAAAAGTAAGTAAAGAAAATGCCGTTTATTCTCCATGAAAAGAAATTAATTGTTCTTGAATTTATCTCGGATTGAATATTCACAATAATAGGAAAAGCAATAGAATGTACAGATTGTAGTTGTGAATGAAGAATAAGTAATAGAACTTTATCATAGACCAGTCAATAAAGTGAACTATTATGAACATTTGTTTATTTTAACACACTACATAAAACTAAAGTTATCTTCAATTTGGATAATAGTTATGTTGATTTTAATAACTAAACACGATATACATGTAACCTAGATTTATTGTATAAAGGGACATGGAAAGAAAGAGATAACTCAAAAATGTTTCCTCTCCATTTATCCGTAAAATCTTTGAAAGTTGATAACTTCAATTCAAACGCACTGGTTTTAGATAAATTGATTCAATGTCTGCCATATTGACTTTATAGAGAAAGAATCGCTTTTAATATCCTATTGTTTAACAATGAGGAGAAAACAATTCCCTGAAATATGATGGTATCGAACAGTATTCAAGCTAAAAGAATCCTTTCAAACAATAGATTTAAGTAGCAGAGTAATCAAGGATTTCTAAGGCATTAGATAGAGGTGAGATCAGGTGCCATGGGGGAAGTGAGCATCCCCTGGAACGGACATACCCGACATTTACTCCTTGTCATAATCAAAACAAAAAGCGAAAATAAACCTCTAAGAGAATACAGTACATAAATAATAGTCTAACAATTGGTATGAAAATCATGATTCCGCAGTTGACTAAATGATGGCTAGTTTATATTTGCTGACGATGCTTTCGAACGACTCTAGCATTAAAATCCAGTAACACTGATTTTGTGCTTTTTTCGACAGCTGAACTGCTAAACTTCAACATGAGCAAAAGCTTTTCTATAGAATCATATTCATATCATACGTGTTGTTCAAAAATTATAAAGATTCAAACATACCTACTGCTTTCTTCCTGCATAAAATATCACAACATTTTGTATGGATTCTTATTTATGTCATACATGTTGCTTAAAAATTATAAAGATTCAAACATACCTACAGCTTTCTTCCTGGATAAACTATAACAACACAAGATTTAATTTAATTGTCATTTATTGAAAATGTCAATGAGTATTAACAATACAATAGAAGGGGAGATCCAAAAACCTTATACAAATATTGATCATCCATGTCCCATCTTACATGTCAAAATATTGTACGAAAAAACAAAACAAATTGAAAAACATATATACATTTAAATTACAAGCAAAAAGTTGGCGTTAAAAATTAAGAATTTTAACAACAGAATAAATAATTTCAGATGCGGGATGTTGATGGTGGATGGGCCTGGGTGGTCATGATGGCGGCATTCTGCACTCAGTTCGTAACCGGGGTATTGAGTTACGGGGTTGGAGTGTTTCACAACGCATTCCTAAATGAATTTCAAGGGGATTTAACATTGACATCACTGGTGGGATCTGTGTTTGCTAGTCTGCTTAGTCTTTTAGGTAATTTTTGCAGGGAGAGAGAGAGAGAGATATTTGTTTAAATGTTACAAAATTGTTAAAGTATTAAAAAAGTTAAGTATTAAAAGATTGACTTTTATTCACAGAATTTTATATTTAGGGCCTTTAGTGAGCGTTGTCATTAATAAGTGGAGCTGTAGAGTAGCTGACATTATATCGGGAGTTTGTATTTTTACCGGGCTCTGTTCAAGCTACTTTGCTCCAAATCTAGTTACTTTAATATTCACATTTGGAGTTATTGCAGGTATGAAATGTAAATTATTCTGCTACCTTCTTTCAAAATCCTTGATGAAATATATGTACATGTAAAGTGATTCATTTGATCGTTTAGTAATTTAAATGTAAAAAAAGTTAAATTGAATGAAAATTTATAACTAGTAGTTTTTCGCAAAGGAGGGATATTTATATGTTTATGGGCTATTAAATAATCATTACAAAGGTTTTACTTACCATTTATGATATTAAATAATTTTATTTTTCATAGGAACTGGACTTAGTTTTGGCGCTATAACAGCTGTTATCGTAGTGGGATATTCCTTTGAAAAATATCGTGGAATCGCTGTTGGTTTAAATGTGGCGGGTGCAGGACTTGGGATGTTCGCATCAGGCCCTTTCATCCAATATCTGATTGATCAGTTTGGACTAAGAGGAGCTCTGCTCATCTTAGGGGCCTTTGGAGGTCAAAATATTGTATTTGGCGCTTTGATGAGGCCAACAAAAATAGAAATGTCGTACAAGCATTCCAGTAAAACTACCTCAGGAAATAGTAAAATGTGTAACTTTCGTTGTGATATCCTAAAAAATAAGCCTTTTCTGTGTATTTTGACCTGTTCATTTCTATGGAATGTTCCATACGCCATTTTGTTCATTCATTTACCGCGGTTTTCAGTTGTTCATGGAGCTACAGATATGCAAGCAGCCTCACTGATCACAATGATCGGGGTAGGGAGTACTCTTAACAGATTTCTAGCTGGAATGGTTTTAGGACCGGGTGGAATAGACCCTTTGCTTCTCAACTTTGGATTTCTTGGAATATTTGGTCTGACGACAGCTACATTTCCACTTTATTGTACGAATTATATTGGTCAAAACATATACTCTCTTATAACAGGGATTTACAGCGGAGGCCTAATTGTATTAATTAATCCTCTGTGTATAGAAATAGTGGGTATATCTCAACTCTCAACAGCTGTAGGACTATATTTTACCTGTGCAGGGATTGCGTGGATATTAGGAGGACCATTTGCAGGTAAATATAAAAGTTTTAGGTGACATCTTTGCCTAAATTATGATAGAGTCTTTTAAAATGACAAAGATAAGCAAATCTTAGGTTCAGTAAATTACATTTATTTATCTCTTTACAGGATTTTTAATTGATAACAATGTTTCATATGAAGGCGTGTTTTTCATATCAGGTAATATGTTGTTTCCATTGAATAAATTTTTTTGATAATTTAAATAAGGAAAAAATACTAGTTGTTCGCAAAAATGCCAAATTTCTTTTAGAGGTTTTATTTGTAATTCTACAAATAATTTTGAATTTTGAAACACTACGTTTTATCCTCATTTCTATTGAATTAAAATATCACAAAGGACTTATATTTAAATCGATTCTTTCCAGGGTCAATATGTGTTGTAGGTGCATTTGTAAGTCTCTGTGCATCTATATGGCACAAGGCTACAGACAACGTTGAAAAGAGTGCTTCCTTTGTGGACTTTAAGGAAAGCCGTTTTCTTTCCGGATCAGCGTACTTTTCAGGTTCCTTCACTGTTATTATTGAAAATGAAAACACAACACAACTGCATCAAGGATCTCAAGATTTTGGCAACAAAACTGTTCTTAGTAAAACAAGTGTTGAAAGTCTATTTATAGACAAATATACATTGAATAATTCTATATCCCTCCAAACAATTGAAGATTCATCTGGGCTTGAACTAAAAAACTTTACACCCAGATCCAGAGGAAAGCTGCTTACACATTCCGATCAGAATATGGATCAATTAAACGAATTGACACCTTTAGAAATTCAGGAAATTAGAGTTGTTCCATTGAGTGATACTGACAGTTGACAGATTTAAAAAGTTTTAGTCAAGTGTGAATTTAATTTTTAACTTTGATTTTCCAGTTACAAACCTTTCTGTACCTTTGCAAATAAATCGATATACGTAATTGTTATAAATAATTTCAGGAGGAAAAGAATGCTGTACACCGAAAAGTATCACATCATTTTGATCTGCTGCATCGTCAACGTGCATTTTATTCACCTAAGCTAGATGTCGTATCTAGTTACATTTTGTAAGAAACGTTGGGAACGGTATTTTATAATTTATGTCAACGATCGTTTATCGATAGAGACTTTTGTGATCCAAAAGTTGCCGGTTCGAGCCACGGCCGCGACTAATTATAAGTCGATAAGAATATACTGTTCCTTCAGAAAGCACTTGGCCCTTATGAAACCTATTGGTCCTTCGGATAAGACTTTATAATTTACCTTGTTTTAGAAATTCCGTATCGAATCAACCGAGAGATATAAACTCTATAAACATTTGCAGGTGACAAAGATATATTGCTGCATAAGTATGGGAAGTTGACGATTTTAAAGTTTAAACTTTTATTAAAAAAGCTTTCTTGTTATTTGTTGCTTTGTTGAGGATTGACGTCTTTTTCTAATAGAATATCCAAATATGAAACAGATAAAACCCTTACACTGTGATATATTTTATTTCAAGCTCAACGGGTTTTATCGTGTGGACATAAGAATGGAAATAACTACAAAGTTAATTGACAATACGTCGCCGATATATCTAAATGTCGAGTTAAAGACCAAAGCAAACGTTTTTTTTTCTTTTCAGGTAAAATATTTTAAATTAGAATAACTCGTTATATTTTGTTCATAATTAAGCCCCTGTCACACTGTCACGATTTATAGCTACGATTCATTACAAATTCAATAATCGCAGCAAATCGGGATTTATCGCAGAAGTACTCGTATGATATCTTCCTTAATCGTGTTGGATCGCAGTAAATGGCCAAACTTGGCGATTGTTTTGAGCATGTTCAAAACAATCGTGGACACAGTACTATTTTTTATTATTCGTACACAAATGCACATCATCCGCACTGCACTCGTATACATATTCGTACTAAATCTTCGAAGTTCGTGCGACATTCGCGGAACTTTCTAGTACTCGCGACACCTCGAGAGTCCTACGAGTTTACTTTGAGTGTCCTTTGAGTTTGCACGAGTTTCTCTCGAGTTACTGCGAGTGTCTTACGAGATACTGTTAGTGTTCTTCGAATTGATAGGAACATAGGACGACTTTCCCGCGAATATGATACGAAAAATATTTTTCTATAGGACGATTGTCCCATATAGGACGTCAATATGCATTCCATTATTACATGTGTATTCGTAAGAAATCGCCATTAGTCGTAGGAATATCGTGTATGTAACGTGGCATATCGTAGTCCTTCGTACGAGTATCGTATGTAACCGCGTTTAATTCTTCATAATCGTAGAAATATCGTAACCAGTTCGTAATGCTACGTTCCCACTGTCGTGCGGTCAGTTACGCACGTCACGATAGATCAATCGTAGTTGATCGCGGAGTTTTTATTGAATTTTATGCAAAGATACGAAGAGATGCGTATAGGTGCGTTTTCATACGTTTCGTTACGCTTCTATGCGCTATGCCCCCGATGGATAAATTTCATGTGATGCGATCTCTGACGATCTGACTACCGTTCGGATAAGATGAATTACGTTTCAATAGGATTATCAAGATTTAGTCGAAAAAGGACCTCGATCTGTCACGAATATCACGATTCGAGTTCTCGATTAGAAAGGATCTCCTACGTTTTAATACGTACTCATACGATATAATACGTTCATTGCGCTCTCTTGCGCTAATGTACGATAGAATAACACGTTCATTGCAATGTCTTTCACGATCAGGATCAAGATAGAACACGCTTTGAGCTACGATTGTACCCCGACAGACATATAAAAATCTGGTTATACTGAGTCCATTATATTTTATCTCTTGAAATTAAACAAAACATAAACATACAATCAATAATAATGGCAGAAGTAAAGGTTGATGACAACTTCATAAACGTGGTGTTTGTAGTGTAACTATGGTCATATGTTATTGCTGTCAAAGTAGAGTAAAAGAGCAGTATAACTATCTCTTATCTTTTTTTTCACTGATGTTGCCTCTGATCGAACGGGTTCAAGTTCAAAAGAAGATAGGAACTCCCCTCTTTCTATTTTGTACTTGTTTTATGTGGCATCTTTAAAATATTTTTCCAAAACTCAGACATTTTTTTCCAATCGGGAAAGAAACGCGTTCAATTTTCCCGTTATTTTTGCAAGCTTTTATTACTCGTAATATAGCGTGATTGTCCGCAACAAAGCGTTAACACTCGTGTCTAATGGCGTTTACTCTCATATGTCCGTATCAAATCGTCTTTGAGCGGGAAAGAACCGTGTCAGCACGTGAGCAGATGGCCACGCAAAGCGTCACAGATAGTGACAGAACGTGAGATATCGCAACGAATCGCCATTCAGCGGGATATCTGTCCTTTCCGAGATTGATCCCGATGATCACGATATACAAGCCAGATTAGTTACGTTTTTATACGATGCAGCTGAGGTTAGTTACGATGTACTGCGATTTGCTGCGATGATAACGATTAAAAGCTAATCGTGTTAATCGTAGAAAAATTTTTGACAGTCAAAAAGAATTTCACGATCAACACGATAGTCACGAGTGAACACAAGATTTGTTTCGGTTTGATACGAGAACTACGATTTGTCCACGTTCGAGTCCCCGATCTCAATCGTGGCGCCAATCGTGATAGTGGGAACATAGCATTATGCCGTTGCCTCAGTTCGTACTTAAATCGTACAAACCTCGTACTTTGTCGCACAAACATAGTAGAAACGCCGTTCTAGCATCAAAATATTCCATACGCTGTGTAGAAACCGCAAAACTAACCTGGCGATGAACGGCGATTTTCAACTTTTTTTTTAATTCGTGGGTAATCGTAGCATAAATCATGACAATGTGACACAACCTTAAGGATGCATTCTGGTAAACCGCATTTTTTAAATTTATATTTTCAGCAACAAATATATTTTCAGCTCTTTCAGCTTTTCTGATTTGGAAGAAATACCTTGAAGAAAATAGTAACCTAATAAAGGTATATCAGGATCATAATGTTTTTAATTGTTTAACATCTCCTGCATTAGAGAGCACATGAGTTGAAGACTATCTAGAATAGTGAAACATGAATCTAGAGAGACAACCTACCGTTCTATTTCTGTTTAGACGTCCAAAAGGTGGCTGTTATATCATTTGAGTTATGTCTCTTTGAGACTGATACTAACAACATTGCATTTTAGTTAGTAAAGAAATCCATCTTCATCATGAATTATATTGCACAAATAAAACTTTCTTTTCATGGTAATAGCTCTACATCTATATACATGTATATGGTATCAATGATGTATGTTCTATATCCGGTTAACCATAATTAAGACATAAACTGGCAGCATATTATTACCGGGGAGTATTTTTCTTGATATATTTTCTTTATAGAGACAAGTAATATGATCTTAATCACGATGTATCGTGTAATTTATTGATTCCATAGGACAGAAAGTCTATAATCTGTTCAAACGCTTGTTCAGTCATATTCCAGATATTAACTAAAATAAAAACGAATGCGTAGAATTGTCTATTACTCTCAAAAGTAAAGGAGAAAAAAAAAAATCAAATTCCGAAAAATAACTCATAAGTAAATCAAGTAAACATATATCATAATACGTTTATATTATAATTCTGTCCGTTCATCATGAAAAAAAGCCAAAATAATTCATTTTGCAAAAATGATCTTAATGTTTGCGAAACTGCATTGTTTACTTTTACACTGAACGAGGTAAGGTCAATGGTTTTCAATAGTTCAAGATATCACACTCTTAGCTTAATGAAAAAAAAAACAATTTTAAAACATACACTTGGAAATATAAATTACACTGCTTGGTTTTTAAAATAAAATTTTCAATTTTGGGGGGTTGTTAGATTCTTTATGAAAAGAATTCGCATTAATTCATACTTTATGAAGTATCTTATGACAGATATAACTTTAAAGGATCAACATACATAGCCTTTTTAAAAGCAATTTTTCGTTTTGAGTTAACACTAGTTCCATGAAATAAATAACTTTCGGTCAGTGGGATGTTCGTCAATCATTCAACAGGTATTTCTTGCATTAGCTGAAGTTTTATCTTCGAAGATAAAATGAAATTCATCATCAGTTTGAGCATAATTGGAAATTTTATAGATTCTATTACATAGTTGTATACCATGCCATCTCCCAGTCTCTACTGATAAATGATTTCAGCGATACGAAATTTCTTAAATAATTTTCAGAATTAAGGAGGTTATTGAAATATATGGATATAACAAACAGCATATCTAAATGTCATTTTAAAAAATGCAAAGATGAAGCAAAACAAAAACGGACCTCTATAACATCAGAGGTAGGACAGGGTATTACGAAGGAGTAAGCATTCACTGCCGACCGGTTATATCCGTCCCATGTCGTGCTCCTGGTCATGATCTAGAAATAATAGAAAAGTCTGTTGACAATAAATGTGCAAATTATGGCCTAAAATAGTATAAAAAACGTCAATCAGCATTTGACTTAATGATAATTTGTTTTTGCTGACTAGCACATTGTATCGATTATGAATCTTTGAAAATAACTTTAAACGAGTCGAGATTGGTGATAGTCTTGTTTCATCAAGTTGTTTGTCAGTAACTAATCGCGTTTTAGAAATTGTTCATACATAAAACATGCTCTTGTGAATCGTATAAATTGCGAGATATAAACCCATGTGCAGGTGATATGGGCATATTGGTATATTGCTGGTGATGTAAAGAAAATTTCTTGAGGATTGAAAAGTTGAAGTCATCACGTTTATCATAAAATTATATTGTTATATTATCCTTAACATCTTGTACTACTAAACTATCCAAGTTTAAAACTGTTGTGTTAGACTGTGGTATCTTTACTTTGAAGCTCATTGGGATATATCGCATCAACATATAATGGGAAATAAGTATTCTTGATATTACTTCGTCAATATATCTAAATGTAAATTTGAAGACCACAGAAAGTACTTTCTTTTTCTCATGTATACAATGTTGAATGAATTCTGCTTCATATAAATACAAGAATAGTTGGTACCAATAGTAATTCCAACAGTTTGTTGGAAGACCTAGTCTCCAAACATCATATATAATGCCAATCAGAAACTTTTGAATATCAACTTCCAAATACTTGTGTGTAGAATATTTTTGATAAAATAATTTTGGGAAATGTTTTTCATATCAAGAGATTTGTTTTCTACGTGGCAAGTAGGGAATAATTCGCCTATTCATCAATACATACAAATCATGAGGATATATCTGTTGTCTTTTGAATTTGACTGACCACGGATTGACAGGCATGATTACGATAAAAAAATTAGCAGATAATTTGACAATACTAACTGATTTAAAACAAAACATCACTCTACATTTCTTTATTTTTAAAAAATTTAACCTTTATTTCAAAAAAAGAAAAAAAAAGAAAACAGCTATGTGAATTATAATAACGTATTGAATCTTATTCCCTTTCATCGTTACCCACATTCTTTTAAAAAGAAAATAATGCATATTTTGATCACTATCATTTGATGATCTGGCCCTAATGAATGTGCATCTAATTAAAATCTTGACAAGTCCGACAGATTACGCATTTTAATACACATTTTTGCAAGTCAGCATTTTTAGTGTAATTATCATAACTACATTTAACTGCCAACATTTAACAATTTAATTAGCAGGTTCACTGTAAACAAAGCGTTTTAACGACTCTGGTAAAGGAAATGACCTTCTTCCTTTGCAGCAAAACCCTGATCGATACATAACGAAATGATATGCGGCATGTTTTGTAAGCTTAAGGGATACTTGGCGGAAATATCACTTGCAGAAAACATGTACATGTACAAGGCGGTATTTATGTTAAAGAGTATTCAGGTATGTACCATTGAAATACATATAGTATCATATTGACTCTCTACTAGTGTATAGTGTATTTCAAATATTGTTGTACTCATTGAACACTATTTTGCCAAGAAATATCGATTTCAATGTTTTTGATACAAGATGGTCTTTAAATGCGGAGCGTCTTGTATAGCTTTAAAACTTTTGAGGTATACAACTTACTGATATTAAAATTCACACACAAAAAACCAAATACTCATAAAAATGTCATAATAAAGTGATGTAGATATAACACAGATTGATCAGGATTTCCAACTCTTTTCCTTCGTAACAAGCATTACTCCTCTATCTCTGGATTTTCAAATATTTTTGGCTGCATTTATTTGTATACCCCTCGAAAGAATCTGTTTAAACTCGCTCAAATTCTACATATTGATGTACAATTTAATATCATCTCATCATGGATTGTTCCATGAAATGCCACCTGATTGGGTCTTAGAGTAAGAAAATGAAAAAAAGTATAAAAAAAAAAAAACAAAAAAAATGTAATTCCGGGAAAAAATGTGTATTTTGTGGAGTGTGTGTGAACTTTATACCTTGAATGATGTATATTTCTTCCATTCTTTATACACAAAAGTTATCTTTTTTTAAAATGTGATATATATCAGTAATCAGAAATATCAGTATTTCTTCATTTTCAACGCAGAAAGTACTTTATTGTTTACTAACCTCTGCTTTATTAAGGGTTTTTTGAAAAAAAGTATGATTTATTTATCTTTTATTAAGTATTGTATCATAACTTGTGATCACAACACAAAAGAAGTCAGTCTATATATATAGGTGGTATTGTGCATAAAATGAAATAAAAAGGTTAGACAAAGTGATGTAATTTTGAGACACATGCTAATAAGGGAAAAAAAACTATATAAATCATATCTTGTCTTGGATTTTTCTACTGTGTATACTCTATAATTTTTTTTTCTTAATTTAGTTATAAAAATATCAATATCATATTTTGACTATATTCATTTTGTAGTATCAGTAATAATTCTACATGTCCATTTATACAAATAATAAAGGAGAAATCAATTCCTTATAAATCTGTTTATGCAAATTAGTCTTTGTGTATCATTTTAAAGTATAAAACCTGCTATTCATTTTTAAAGGTAACATAGTAATGGTTAAGAGAAAACAATGTTGCATTCAAAATGAAGAAAATGCAATGAAAAAAAGGTTCAGTTAATTTATATATGGACTAGGTAAAGAATTTTGTTCTCATATTCCGATTTTATCAAAGTAACGAAATCGCTTTCAATCAGACATATTTACTTTTTAATTTTACTGAATTCTTGATTTTTGGGAGTCCATAGAATTTTGTTTTTCTGTTTAAGGGATAGAACGTTGTTTAATCCTTCAGTTAGTTTTTGATCATCTTCTCGATGTCTGCATATTCAACTGAATGGTTACAATGTTGCGCAGAAAAATTGCAAAAAAAATTGTTCGTTCGAATGTAATGTGTCGCTTTTTCTTTTTAAAAAGTTTTTTTAAAAGTAAAAGTGAATGTAAACATTCGATTTGCGCCGCCACTTTTATTTCGCTGACTTTGAGTAATATTTCTTGTAGTTTTTGCTTTCCCCAGCTTTCATAGGTATCCGATGATTAAACATACTGGTATATTAAACCCATATTTTTGATATTTTATTTACCTTTCAACCGTTTCATAAGGCCATTTGTGGTAACGGATGTCGAAATGGGAATCTTTTATAAAACTACATTCAAAAACCATAAAGGACTTTTTGAATCGTTGAAAGGTCAATTAAATATCAATAGTAAAATAAATGCTTAATTGTTGGATACTATTCTAAAAGTAAGGAAAAGCATAAAATAAAAGAACTAATACCTGAAGCGACAAAAAATCGGCGACGTAAATCGAAGATTTATATGACTGTTTTGAAAGATTTGGCTATCAATTGTGGAACTAAGATCTCTTAGGAAAATTCGTCCTAGAATATTTCAAAAAAAATTCCGAGTAATGTATAATTAGATAGATTTATTTTTCCTATCTGACAAAATCACAAGCTTATGCTCTCATTTACAGCAATTCATTTCTAGTGGGAAGTTGTAGGATTCGTTTTTTTTTTGATAATATATATGAAAATCTTTAAAACACTGAGATGACAGAACTTCTCGCCATTTTGAGTTAAGTGTAAGATTATTAACTTTTGTTTCTTCACAGCTTATCTTACATAATGTACATAATAAAAAACCTGATCAGCTTAGTTAAAAGAAAGATGAGTCACTTTTCAAAAGAATATGTTTATCATATTGAAATTCTATACTGACTTGATAAATTTTTCATAGGTTTTTGAAAGAATTTTTTGAATTATGCGTTTTATTTATGTCACAGAAATACTACATCCCTGATATTTCTGCATTATCCTTTATCTGTGTCAATACCTGCCCTCCCCCTTTTGTTAAAACAAACACAATTAAAACCGTATCAGTAGCAAGAATTGTCTCTGTGAACATAAAATATTACAATTTTTAAAAACCTACTTCAAGTAATCGTATTTTTTTAAATAATAGAAAAATGTAGAATGCAGCCACGTAGCATCGTATTTGCTAGAGTACTTTTTACTAGTATACATTATTTTCCGTACATCTTTAATAGTTGGGGGGCCAACCAGCCTTTCAACGAACATTTGCTATATTATAAGTAAGGTTGGTGAAAATAGTGTGTGGGGGGGGGGGGGAGTTTCCTTAACACCATTTTGATTAAAAGGTTTTATCGATCAAATTAGAATAGGTGTTCTGATTTTGAAACCATTTTTCAAGCTAGTGTAGTAGAAGATTTTCACTAATTGATAGCACGTGCCTTGTTAACTAACTATGCATCGTTTTGCCAGTCTGCATATTGTTTGGTAGCAGAGAATAACATGTTGATAGCTCAAGGGCATACTTGGCCAAACAGAGACAATACCGATGGTAAGCTGCAAATTCTGTTCAATTTATTTACTTATTTAAAATACCTTTTCTTACAGTCAATATAAATTTTTTATCGAAGCATTTAAAATTGAATATTCTCTTTTTATCACTGCATGCTTCACTAGAATATTTAAACTTATTTATTCAGATAAAATGACAAAAAAACTCAATATAGAATTTATATTTATTTATTGTGGCGAGTATTGGCCGTAGCACAAGAAAATATAAAATTGTGGGACGCCATTTCAAATGGGCAATCCAACTTCATGTGTGTTTCAAAGTCAAACTTTCCCGGGTTAGCACGCATACATGTACAAATCTGTTCAAAATCTGAACATACAAACTTTTCAAAAGTCATATCTCAAACTTCAAATATCAAGCATATCAATTAAATTCTTTTAACAAATCTTATACATCATATATCCAATTTCTGAAACATCATAGATCAAACATCTGAAACTTCAAATATCAACATTTTTCATATTTCAAATCTGAACGATAAAGTCCCAGATAGCATGACTCCGTTGGGCCAACGTTGGTTTTTGGTTGTATGGTTGGTGGAGTGTTGGCGTTGGGGAACAGATGTAGGCCCAACGTTGGTCCAACGTTCATTTACGTTGGCATGAAAGCTAAACCAACGGTGTTGGACATGTGATATTGGCCCAACGTTGGTCCAACGTTCATTTACGTTGGCATGAAAGCTAAACAAATAGTGTTGGACATGTGATATTAGCCCAACGTTGGTCCAACGTTCATTTACGTTGGCATGAAAGCTAAAC
>PRKT01000005.1:1625937-1725144 GCA_003671525.1 Saccostrea glomerata | reverse complement strand
AAACATGGATTCTAAGAACAGATAAACAACAGAAAAAGTGATAAGTGATGCAAATATGACCTTTCAAAACTCTACAGTTAGAACTTGAAGACTCTTATATCAAAGTGATATTTAGTAGTGGACATAGTGATGTGGAGTGTACTTGAGAAACATTGAACTTTCTACCTCTTCCTTCTTTTAGTTACATTCCATGGAATACTTTAATGAAAGTGAAAGTGGCAAAGAATATATTGTGATACATTTTAGGAGGAAAAAAGTATTTGACCAAACATGGTGAAATTAATTGTGTCGTATAATCTGGGAAATAAAAATTACAGAATTTAAATAATTTTGTAAGACATTTGTATTCAGGAATAATTGTGTCATTGATATTTCAAGAAACAGCTTTGTATCAACATTGAACCAACGTAATAACTATATTTTGAACTGAGGTCCAATGTAGGGCCAACGTTACAAAATATTTGGTTAGCATCGGTACGTTGGAATAGCGTTGTACCAACGTTGGCATTTCAACAAAAGCGTTGTACCAACGTTGGACCAACGTCGGACCAACGTCATGATTATATTTTGAACTGAGGTCCAACGTTGGGCCAACGTTAAAAAAATATTGCGTTGGCGTTGGTATGTTGGAATAACGTTGTACCAACGTTGACAAATGAACAAACAGTATTGTACCAACATTGGCCCAACATGTTGGGCCAACGGCGCGCCAATGAGCCAACATTGGCCCAACATAACCGACATTGTTTGGCCAACGTTGGGCCAATGTCCTCATGCTATCTGGGGTACAGCTCTAAAGTATATATCACTGTCACCAAGAGTAAGCTTATTAGCTTTTTTAGTTTACACTAGCATTAGCATTTCAACAAGGTGACAGTTTAGTACAAATTTCACACAAACATTTATCAGTTGACTTGGTGTGTGCAGACGCCACATGGCTGCAAGATGGCATAGATTTCAGTAACACATTACACCACACATTTTATTTTTATCGAAGCATTCCCTTTTTATTACCTAAAGTCTAAATGACATTTGATTTATTTTTTTCAATACAACAAAAACCTTTTAATTGTGTTATGATTGAAATTAATTTAGTGCCTGTTTTATGCAATTCTGATAATAACTTTAACATAAATGTTTCTTTTTAATTTTTTTTTCGTATTTTCAGTTCTAATCTTATTTGCAAAGCAACCAATCAACTAAGTGACACCAAATAATGACAAGGTATGTTGATATTTTTTCTAAATCAAGAGATCATGATATGTGATTTTATAGATTCTGAAAGGTACATTGTATCCCTGTATGGGTTTGTTTTATGCCGTGTTCATGAACTTTAGAAATCGATCACTTCTTCACTTGTTTTATTTTAAAAGCTACATTCTATCTTAATAACTGAAAACAGAGAGAGATTCATTCATCCAGGGACATTGCTAATTCTAATGAATATATTTCAGAAAAACGAATGTGTGTACACTTTAACAAGTGGAAGATCCTATGTCCAGGCGTTCTTATTATAAACAGCTTAAAAGTTAAAAGTAAGTACAGAAAATAATGTTTATTCTCCATGAAAGAAATTAATAACCCCAGGTTACATGTAAATATTCACAAGAAAAATCTTCAGATTGTCGTTCTGAATGAAAATTAAGTTATGGAACTTTTATCATAGACCGGTCAATGAATTATTTTAAGTGAACTATCATAAACATTTGTTTATTACAACAGTCTACATATATCTAAAGTTACCTTCAATTTAAATAATGATCATGTTTATTAAAATTAATTTAACACGACACAGCCTAAACTGATTTACTGTATTTAAGGATATGGAAAGAGAAAGGTAATTCAAAAAGTATTTCCATTCCTTTTATCTATGAAATCTTTCAAAGTAGACCACCTAAATTCAAACGCACTGGTTTTGGAAAATAGATTCATTGTCTGTCATATTAACTATATAGAGAAATAATCGCTTTGAATATCCTATTGTTTAACACTGAGGAGAAAACAATTCCCTGAAATATGATGGTAACGAACAGTATTCAAGCTAAAAGAATCCTTTCAAACCATAGAAATAAGTAGCAGAGTAATCAAGGATTCCTAAGGCATTAGATAGAGGTGAGATCAGGTGCCATGGGAGAAGTGAGCATCCCCTGGAACGGTCATACCCGACATTTACTCCTTGTCATAATCAAATCAAAGAGCGAAAATAAACCTCTACGAGAGTTCAACACATAAGTAATCGTCTAACAATTCGTATGAAAATAGTCGGTCAGGAGTTGACGTAATGATAGTTAGGTTACAAGTATATGGCAATAATATACCGTAACATCGATTTTGTGCTTTTTTCGACAATAAAAAATGGCTAATTTCTAATTAAGCAAACGCTTTCCTTTAGATTCATATTTATGTAATGCATGTTGTTCAATTATTAATTAGATCCAAATATACCAACATCTTTCTTTCTGGATAAAATATTACAATACAAGATTTGTGTGAATTGTCATTTATTTAAATGACAATGAGTAACACTACATTAAAAATGGGGAGATCCTAAAGCCTAATACAAATATTCTTTTTACATAACAAAGTTAAGTTGTATACGGTAATTATCTCTCTTGTTTATTTGTCCAATAATGTACGAAATAAAAATTGTAAAACGTACATGCATATAAATTACAAGCAAAAAGTTGGAGTTCAAAATTAAAGCATAATTTGAACAACATGATAAATAATTTCAGATGCGGGATGTTGATGGTGGATGGGCCTGGGTGGTCATGATGGCGGCATTCTGCACTCAGTTCGTAACCGGCGTATTAAGTTACGGGGTTGGAGTGTTTCACAACGCATTCCTAAATGAATTTAAAGGGGATTTGATATTGACATCACTTGTGGGATCTGTGTTTGGTAGTCTGCTTAGTCTTTTAGGTAATTTTTGCAGAGAGAGAATGAGAATTATTTTTTTTGTTCAAATTTCCTGTTTAATATGAATAGATTGACTTTAAATCACAAAATGCATTTACAGGACCTTTAGTGAGCTTTGTCATCGATAAATGGAGCTGTAGAGTAGCTGACATTATATCTGGAGTTTGTATATTTACAGGGCTCTGTACAAGCTACTTTGCTCCAAATCTAATATCTTTAATATTCACATTTGGAGTTATTGCAGGTATGAAGCGAAAATTATTCTGATACTTTTTTTTTGAAAATCCTGATGAATTATTTGTATAGTGATTCATTTGAAAGTTAAGTTATATAAATGTATGAAGTTAAATTGAAGAAAATTTAAAAATAGTAGTTTATCGTAAAGGCAGGATATTTATTCGCTTTCATTATTTCTGATACTTTTCTGCCTACCATTGATGCTTAAACAATTTTATTTTTCATAGGAACTGGCCTTGGTTTTAGCGGAATAACAGCTGTTATTGTCGTGGGATATTCCTTTGAGAAATATCGTGGAATCGCTGTTGGTTTGAATGTAGCAGGTGCAGGACTAGGGATGTTTGCATCAGGTCCTTTCATCCAATATCTGATTGATCAGTATGGACTCCGAGGAGCTTTGCTCATCTTAGGGGCCTTTGGAGGTCAAAACATTGTATTTGGCGCTTTGATGAGGCCAACGAAAATAGAAATGTCGTACAAACATTCTAGTAAAACCACCTCAGAAAATAGAAAAATGTGCGACTTTCGCTGTGATATACTTAAAAATAAGCCGTTTCTTTGTATTTTGACCTGTTCATTTCTATGGAATGTCCCCTTTGCCATTTTGTTCATTCATTTACCGCGGTTTTCAGTTGTCTATGGTGCCACAGATATGCAAGCAGCCTCATTGATCACAATGATCGGGGTAGGGAGTACTCTTAACAGATTTCTAGCTGGAATGGTTTTAGGACCGGGTGGAATAGACCCTTTGCTTCTCAACTTTGGATTTCTTGGAATATTTGGTCTGACGACAGCTACATTTCCACTTTATTGTACGGATTACATCGGTCAAAACATATACTCTCTGATAACAGGGATTTACAGCGGAGGCCTAATTGTATTAATTAATCCTCTGTGTATAGAAATAGTGGGTATATCTCAACTCTCTACAGCTGTAGGACTATATTTTACCTGTGCAGGGATTGCGTGGATATTGGGAGGACCATTTGCAGGTAAATATAAATACAACTGTTTTAAATGTTATTTTAACTTTAATTATGATAAATGCTTTTGAAATGACAAAGAATAGCAAATTACACATTCTTTTCTAAGTTTTAGTAAACTGTATATTATTATCTCTTTACAGGATTTTTAATTGATAACAATGTTTCATATCAGATACTGTTTTTTATATCAGGTAAGTAATATGCTGTTCCATTGAATGAAATTATTTTGATAATTTAAATAAAGAAAAAAAAATACTGGAAGTTCAGAAATATGGCAGAATTTCTCCGAAAGGTTACATTTGTAATTCTAAATATAATTGAGTTTTGTGAATTTTAAGACACTACGGCTTATATTCATTTATATTGAATGGGAATATCACAATTGACTTATTTTTTATTCGATTCTTTCCAGGGTCAATATGTGTTCTAGGTGCATTTGTAAGTCTCTGCGCATCTTTATGGCACAAGACTACAGACAACTTTGAAAAGACCGCTTCTTTTGTGGATTTTAAGGAAAGCCGTTTTCTTTCCGGATCAGCGTACTTTTCAGGTTCCTTCACTGTTATTATTGAAAACGGAAACACAACACAACTGCATCAAGGATCTCAAGATTTTGGTAACAAAACTGTTCTTAGTAAAACTAGTGTTGAAAGTTTATTTATGGACAAATATACATTGAATGACGATTTATCCCCTAAAACAATTGAAGATTCATCTGAGCTTGAACCCAGTTCCAGAAGAAAACTGCTTACACGTTCCGATCAAAACATGGATCATTTAAACGAATTAACACCTTTACAAATTCAGGAAATCAGAGTTGTTCCATTGAGTGATACTGACAATTGACAATTTTAAAAAGTCCAAATCAAGAATATTAAAATGAATTTTCAACTTTTATTTACACATCCAAACCTTTTTTGTACTTCAGCATCGTCAAGTGCATTATATAAACCTTAGTAAGATGTCTTAATTAGGGATACTTACTCCTCCATGGCACCTGATCCCATCTCTAAAGTTTTGGAAGGCCATGTTTGCTCTGCTCCTATTTTGTACTGTTTAATGGACTTTAGGGCTCGAATACTTTTCGTCATCTCCACATATTTACTTTTTGTATGAAATAATGGCAAGCATGGGTAGACCTTTTCTTTTTTTATGACATCGTTCGTTAAGCAGCAGATCTCTTGCTCCGTGATTGGAAGGTTGTGGGGTCGATAAAAATAGGTAGCGACTGTTACTTCGCTAAGCGCTTGCTCCTTTGAAATGAAACTTGTGAGTTCTTCGGATAAGACCTTTAACTGAGGCCCTGTACCACAGCAGGTGACGGCATGATTTCGATCCCTCACTTTTCAATCGACCTTTTGTCGATTTAAAGACTAAAAAATCTCTTGACTGGTAGATGACGACGCAAAATTAATAAATCAATCAATCTAGATCACGTGAGAATATTTTTCCTCGGTTGTGTTTTTCTTCTCATAGACTCTCGAAGATGACTCTAGGTAGCATATGTACCATGCACAATTTAAAATGAAATAAATGTTAAAAATCGCAAGAAGTAGTATGTGCTGTTGATATTTTTAGAATACCCTCTAAAGCCGAGCAAGGAGATACTGTAGAGTGTAAGTCTAAAATTGTTTTATGTAAGTCTGATTTGTGAATATTCTATACATGACTCGCCAGATAGCAGGATCACTTCTGTTTTGAATTGTTTGCCAGTAAATAAGAAATCCCTGGCTCATAAACGGACGTACAAAATGATCATTTTGCTTGTAGAGAAAGTTACTTTGGAGTCAGTTGATAAAATTAAGACCGAAACAGTGAGGATAAGTGGGTATCATTAAATTCACTGAATAGCTTAATCTGTCTTTAGTTATAAAAAAAATATAGCTATCACAAATGTTATTTAAGCTCAAAAGTCCAATAAACAATACAAACTTTAGAGCAGAGCAAACACAGACCTCCATGACATCGGGGGTGGAATCATGTTCCATGGAGGGGTGAGCATCCCCTGCTAACCGGTTACATCCGCCGTGTGGTTCTTGTCATGAGCGGAGAATAATGAGAAATCCGCCGACAATTCAGTGTTTAAATATTGATCTAACAATTAGCATGAACATGCGAATACTTATATTCTTGTTTCATCAACTTATTCGACAATGATGTACCTCATTTTAGAAATTGTTTATACATAGAACATGCTCTTGCGTATCGAATCAACTGAGAGATAAAAACCTGTATTCAGTTGAAGTAGACAATTATCTTAGAGATTGGTTGATATTGATTTAAAAATATCAACAGTAGTATATAATTACATGTATGGGACAAGCCTTGTTTTCCTCTATCTAGTACATAAAATATCTATAGAGCAAGTCTTATTGTCTTCTATATAGAACAGAATAAAATACATTGAATAGCAAGCCTTGTTGAACTCTACATGTTACTACAAATTATGTCAAAGCAATGGAGGTTGTCCTCTGACACATCCTATAATACTGGTATAACCATAATATATATTAGTTTATTAGAAATTGTTCATTCAATTGTCGTTTTTGAACGCATTAGATTTTCATTTTAAACTCCCCATTTGCTGTATGACAAGCAGGGTAGTGCCTTCAGCTGCAATACTTGTTGCTGCATCTATTTTGAAACTGTGACACGTGTATAATTGTATATTTAATCCTATGAAACTTAAAAGAGACTTGAGGGTTAGAGAAAAATACACATATGAAAATGATACCGGTGTACCACATGCCAATTGAAACAAAGGTCAATATACTATTGCATTAAATAAAAATGTACTTTTGAATGGTATCGACTATATTGATTTTATAAATTTGTGAAATTTATCAATGTCTAACAAATCTAAAGTGTGCAACTTCACTTTTGATTGAATAAATGAATTATATGTATTGACCTCGTTAGATCACATAAGATCACTCATCTCTCAACTACAGAGGTGAACGACCTAAGGCACAAAGGTAACATATTAAGTACAGGGGAGTACAACAAATAAAATGACCCAATAAGATTGCAATTGTTTGTATTTGATTCATTTTTTCGTTGCGTTTGTAAATTCTGAATTATGATGTCTAACTTTATTTATTTGAACTGAGAATTTAATACAATAACTGAAAATCTTAATGTCCTAATCAAGTGAAATCGATATCAGCATACACACAAATGATGATAATTATTAACGAAAACATTATGACATAGATAAAAGTATTTAAGCACCTTTATGACCTAGATTAAATTAATTTTATCTCGTCTTGTCAGGCGGGTAAGTGGTTTATTCTTCTGCTTTTAAGTTAATACAATTTACATAACGTTACATAATTATAAAGAGGCCCATTTTCAATGAATTCGGCTATGTTAGCTTATTTTGTATTCTATAAACTCAAATGTTTTAAGTTTTGAGATTTAAAGTACCGAGGTGATTTTGTATTGGTAATTTCTTTTATTAAAAAACTTGCATATGAATAAAATATAAACAATTTTACAAGCTTGTAAACATCTCTTCATTTGTTTTGAAGATCAGTCATATTTGTTCAGAATAGAAATTTGAAGTTTTATTTGTATTTTCTTATCTCATGCCTAAAAGTTTACTCAATTTGTTTGTTGTTAATTTTTGTACAATTATAGAGGACGGTATTGGGTTTCTACATATGTTAAAAATTGACTAACCTGAGATAATACGAGAAAAGACGACAAAATATTAAATAAGGAATTGCACCAATGTTAACATCGTCGATGCAATGTTAAATAAATTAAAGAATTAGTTTTTAGACACCAGTATCTGCAACTTTCTCTTCAATGTAGGTGGTCAGACATGACATCTTAACAATTTTCACAATGAAGTTTGTGAATTCACGTCAGGCAATTGTTACCTTAATAGCTGCGTTTACAATCTACTTTTTCCTATCCTTACTGCTCTACGGAGTTGGTGTTGTACATTTGGTTCTTCTTGATGTTTATAAAAAGGACGAAGCCACTACCTCAATCGTTGGGTCGCTGTTCATCAATCTTCTGAGCATCTCAGGTACGCTGTATAAACTTAAAACAAATTACAAAGTAGTCAAATTTATGTACATGTACAGTGTAACTTCCCTTCTCTACACAGCTATGTTTATGTAGTATTAGATTATAATTGAATATCAATGGACGTACGTGCCGAGTATAGGACAAAACTTGCTGCTCTCCAGCGGCAAGTGACGGCGCCTCCATATGAATAAAAATTCTCGAGAGGTACGCTCAACAGCATACAACAAACAAAACATAGACTGAATTTAGTATCTGACAAAATAAAACGCTTGGAAATATATTTAACTACGTGTTGCAGCTAGAGATTTTGTCTAAAGTATTGTTGTGCGTCAGCATACTTGTAAACATGCAAAGGTACTAATTGACAAGAATATTGATTTAAATAAAGGACCTTTGGCGAGTTATTTCATCAACAGATGGAGCTGCAGAGTCACTTCCGCCTTAGGGGGAATCTTGCTCGTCGTTGGACTTGGTGCATCTTTCTTTGCAGATTCATTTTGGGTGTTAATAGTTACGAACGGAATAATTGCAGGTAACTTTGATTGATTAATTGGTTTTAGAAAGTTTCAATGTATTTATTTTAAACAAAAAGACATTTGTTTTCGTCCATTTCTTTTAACTTAAAAGATCTAATGAAAAATATCATTAAATATAAGATTTTGCTAATCAATCTTGAATCTTTAAAGATATTCATCATACTAGAAACTAGACGTCGAATCATAAAAAATAAATTTTTTTTCCCTTTCTTTTTGAATAGAAAACGTAATTTGAATTTAGCTTTTCAATTCCAAGATTTTTTTTCCGCAGTCCTTACATTTTCTGTATAAGAAGTACATGTTTGTATCTTTTTTAGGCATAGGAATGGGATTAGCAATACTTCCTTGCCCAGTCGCCATTGGATATGCATTTCCAGAACATAGTGGGATTGCTATGGGAATAACTCACTCTGCTTTAGGACTTGGAATGTTGTTCAGTGGACCATTCACTGAGTATCTCTTAATAACATATGGTCTTCGAGGAACTTTCCTACTGTCCGCTGGTATAGTTGCTCACATAATACCCTGTGCCTTGCTTATGAAAGATTCTCAAGTGGAAGTGCGGAAAGATATTCAAAAGAAAAACAACGATAACCATTTCAAAACATACATTAGCTTATTAATTTCACCATCATTTATGTGTGTTCTTATAGGATCCGTATTATGGAATATATCCTATGCAATTATTATGGTTCATTTGCCAAATTCTGTTGTACACTTTGGTTCTTCGAGAGAACAAGCGTCTTTCATGTTTACTGTGATAGGAATTGGTACGATCATCTCAAGACTAACCATAGGGTTTGCTATTGGTCCAGAAGGTCTAGATCCGCTTCTTCTTAATTTTGGATTGACAGCTTTAGTTGGTACCTTAATTATAACTTTTCCTCTGTATATCACAAAATCTTTGGGACCTTTGATATTTGCGTCGTTATATGGAATTTACAGCGGAGGATTGAATGTGTTCACTGTGCCTCTCTGCTTAGAAATGGCAGGAACCGAGAGGTTGAACGCTGCAGTTGGATTATGGTACCTCCTAATGGGACTTGGATCTCTTACCGGTCCACCTGTAGCTGGTATAAATTTTTGTTAGCATTATTTTTTTTAATCGTAAAAATCTACACTAAGTATGAATAAAAAAAAATTTGATTTTTTATTTAATTTTCAAGATCTCTCTCATTTCAGGTCTTGTTCTTGATGTAACAGGGTCTTATAAGTATACCTATTTTTTATCAGGTAACAAAGAGAAAATTACATCTTTATCGTTCATTTTTCCAACTACAGTGCAATCCTCGATATGTTTAAAAATATATATACAGCTGTAATATTAAAACATTTATTATATATAATAACATTCTCTTACACAGGCACGTTTTAAATAGGGAGCTTTAATTTATTGGAATTTGAAAATATTTTGTGTGGAAATCAATACCAGTTCATTCTAAAAGAAAGAAATTTAACTTTATATATTATTTTTTTTTCAGGATTTTTTGTTTTGTTAGCTTCTGGATTTTCATTACTTGCTTCTCTACGGAGAAACTTTAAAGAAAAAATACCACCTTCGAAAGAAAGAAGTATAGCACACATTATAAAAGGCGCAGATAATCTTGAAAAATTAAATTTGAATAAAATTTTATTTCACGAAGAACAAAATGTTAAATTGCTGTTTAATAATAAAGAATGATCAAACTTATTCATGAAGTTAGTCCAGAATGATACGTATATGCACAATAAATTTTTTTAAAAATTCAAATATTTACAAATGCTATATTTGTTTTTGCGAACCCTTAGTCTGTGAAGTTTATCTGAATGTCATTTTCGTGTAAACTCACTCGTAGAAAACACGGAAAACCTCGCGCTAAAGCATTTAATTATTTCTATGTAAAAATTGGATTCCATATAAATGTGACCCCGCCCTACTCCCGAGGACATAATTTTAACAATTTAAAATCAACACTACCCCATGATGCTTCCAAATAAGTTGAAACGTGTTATCTGTTCAGTGGCATGTAAACATACAATTATGTTGTTATGCATGAAATATTGACACAAAAACAAAAACGGAAGGAATACTTCCAATCATATAGTGAAAAATATGCAATGTTTTTAGTTTCTAGGGTTTAAATACCCTGCTTTAATTAGTTGAAATCGCCTTTATTTTATGTATTTTATTTTGTATTAATGAGTTGTTTTGGTTTAAAAAAGAAGTATAATTCACGCAATGATATTCAAGATTGACTTTTGCATAAAAAGTGGTTGCTCTTCATGTAGGTTTTTCGAAATCTGTCTAGGATCACTCAGCTACATTGGGTAAACGACCTTTGGCACAAATGAAATATATTAAAAAGTAAGAGGATTATAAATACATTGACCCTAATGATAAAGAAAGTGAAATCTCTTCATTGAATTTTTTCGTTGCATTTGTAAATTTTGGATCATACCCATGCATTTTCTTAGTTTATTTGGGCTGTTAATCTAATACGACAGCTTAAAATGCCACAGTAAATAACCACGTCAAGTCAAGTTGATGTCAGTGTTTAAACACAAAAGATGATTGTTTGTGTACGAGAGCATAATGACATAGATAAGGGCTTTTTAAGCACCTTTACGAACTACATTAAATTTATTGGCATCTCGTTATGTCGGGTAAGTATTTGATATATTATTGACCGATTAAGTTTCATAAGGAAACAAGTATCGTTACATGCATGTAAACAATATGGTTAGAAAATGAATGGATTCTGAACGTTAACTTCACTCATTTCCCCTTCTTTTTGTACTTATTTCACCTTCTTTTGGACAGAGGCTCATTTTCTGTAGATTCGGCTATTTCAACTTATTTTCATGTTATTTTACCATGTGCAAAAATAATTTCTTCTTTTCGTTTATGTGTTAAGGCTAAGAGTACACACACTTTATTGATTTTGTACACGTCAGCTGTTAAGAACTTTCAAATGAATTATGACAAATGCACATGTTGGTCAACTATAGCTATTTCCAGTGATCTTGTAGATAATTAATCTCGAAATTTAAAGTATTTAATTCAGTTAGTATTTTCTAGTACTATCATATGTCTGTATAGTCACTTCCGTTTTTTGTGTTTTGCATATATGTGGACTGCATCAGCTTTTTATATGTAGGAGGTTAAAAATAAAATAACTACAATTAAGTATTTACGAACTATTTGCAAGTTGCTTTGCTACGTATATTTAATCAAACAAAATAACCGAGCCAACGGTGTAGTTACTTGTTCCAGACTGTTTAAATCGTCTCTCCCTCTCTCATCTAAGACCATCAGTGCAAAATATAGCACTCCTCCGGCAAGGGGTAGCTTCTTAAAGGAGCACAAGTCCACATGCAACATAAATGTTGTTGTGCGTCTTACATGTATTCTTGAGAATTTTACTAATATACAGACGCCATCAGAAACATCAAAATGGCTTTAAATTGAGATCTTTACTCGGCACGAAATACCATTCAACAGTAAGGGATCTTGATCGTGCAAACACCTGCCATGACAGGGGACCTCTGTTTTTAAGGTCTCATCCTAGACCAGCAATTTTGCCTTCAAAGTAACAAGCGCTTTGTGAAAGAACTATTGCTTCCTTTTTAAAAAAAATCTAATTTTGTCAGTCCTGACTGAGGTTTGAAATCAAAACTTACTACTTTTTAACTTTAAACACAACAAATCTCCACGATGAATAAAATTCCATTTTTTTTATATCATTGAGGGATGCTTTTCAATAAAAATGAAACTCGTAAATTTACTTATATTGTCATTATCATTTGCAAATAATTTTGTTAGAAAACATTCTGATTTTACATGCAAGTACTCTGAAGTCGACATCAAAAAGATGCCTGAGTTTCCTATTGACAATATCGATTTTTGTTTTTGGAGGTCATGTATTCCAACAGTCTATTGAAATTCTCATGGGTACCAATTTCGCCCCGTTATTAGCCGACCCATTTTTTGTATTTATATGAAACAGAATTTGTGCAAAATATTATACGTGAAACCAAGAAATTACTTGTTGTGGCCTTCAATTCGACATTTAGATATATCGACGACGTATTGTCAATTAACAATTGTAATTTCCATTTTTACGTCGATACGATATATCCTGGTGAGCCTAAGATAAAAGATACCACAGAGTCTGACACATCTGCTTCATATTTGGATATTGTACTTGAAAAAAACGTAAATGGTAATCTAACAACCAAGCTCTATTATAAACGTGATGATTTCACTTTTCTATCGTCAACTTCCCTCACTTATGCATCATTATACTTGCATCACCTGCATACGTAGTTTATGTATCTCAGTTGATTCAATACGCAAGATCATGCTCTGCGTATGAACAATTTCCAAAACGAGGTAAATTATTGACAAACAAGCTGATGAAACAAGAATATCAGCACACTCTTTTAAAGTCATCATTTCGTAAGTTCTATGGTCGATACAATGACCTTGTCAGCAAATACAACTTATCATTCAGTCAAATGCTGTCGACGTTTTTCATACTTATTGTTAATCAATTATTTATACACTGAATAAGCGACTGATTTTCCGGTAATTCCCGATCATGACATGGAGCATACGGTGGGTGTACCGGTGGGGAGGGGATGCTCACTCTTCCATGGCACCTGATCCCACCTCTGATATTTTGGAGGTCCGTGTTTGCTCTGCTCCTATTTTGTATTTTTTAGGGACTTTTAATCTTGAATACTGTGCGTTATCTCCATATCTTTCACCTTCCAATCATGGAGCGAGCGGTATATTGAGATGCATATCATCACAAGTAAGTTGGATGTCAACACAAAATTGTCAACAAAGGAAATATTTAGAACATGTTCTAATGTGCATGGTGATAAAAAGCTGCATTTCGTTTACATATTGAACGTATTGAACGTAATTTAGGATAATTATGAAAATTTGATTACATTTTTCTTGTATTTCACGTAACAGGAGGGCCTATTAGAATATGATTGTATCATATGAATGATTGCATAAACTACAATAGCTGACGAGATCTCTAGTTCATTTTACTGATCCTGACACTGTAGCCTGCCAGACTAAAGATGTACAAAATTAACTTTATTTACCTTTGATCGTTAATTTTGTACCCAATCCAAAACGTAGAAAATTGGAACTGATTAAGAAAATTACCATTATTATTTTATAATTGGGTCAATAAAAGAGTGCAGTATTTACCTTTTGGTGACTGAGATTAAAGGCCATTTTTTCTTCAATTTCACACTACAAGTTTTATCTTTGCAGGTTTCCGGTATTTACTTCGGTTTCCGCTTAACGCTTCCATAAACACTGCGTGTAAAATATTTTCTTTTGTCCTTTTTTGTGCTGAAAATGCAAAGAAATCCCGTATAATAAACTCGGACTCTCACGATATGTTAGATATTTAAATTTGATTTATGAAAGCAAAATCGATCAAGGCAAACTTTTTGTGATAATCATTAACATTATAATCATGTGGAATGTTAACAAAGTAGCAGAACAAAATATTTGTGTTTCATAATTTTGAACTAAAAAGGAGAAAGAAATGATGAAGAGAGATTTTCCACAATTGTAGGAACAATGCGGTCTGTTGGATCACGTCAGATTGTTACCTTAATAGTAACGTTTGCAATCCAGTTCTTGTTATCCCTACTGATCTATGGAGTTGGTATTATACACCTAGCAATTCTTGATGTTTATAAAAAGGACGATGCAAGTACTTCAATCGTTGGATCGCTGTTCATCAATCTTATGAGCATTACAGGTACGATGTGTAATCTTTACAAATTTCAGTTCCATCAAATAATGGAAACATTATGTAAAGAGAATATATTTCCGTGACTCAGCAATGTTTGTGCAGTTTTATATATCAGCAGTATCGTTTAAAGTCATTACATGTATTTATAAAGTTCTATAGTCGATGCTTTACACTTGTTAGCAAATACAATGTATCGTGGTGTAAAATGCTGACTGACGTTTTTCCTATCAATTTTTAGTCCGTTACATACGAAAGCCCAGAAGGCTCATTCGAGATTCAAGGTTCGAAATACGAGATTCAAAATTCGAGTTTCGAGATTTAAGATCCAGTTTACCAATCAAAAGCGGGTTCAAGATTTGATTACTCCCCTTTATTATGATTTTACTATCAAGAAACCGTTTTATATATTTATAACAAATGAGTCATTTAATCAAATTACAATGCAAGAAAGAGTGTCATATACATTAGAAGGAAATTTAGATAATCATTTGATTTTTTATCAGCAAGATATACTTCAATTTATATAATGGCTTCTTAAATATTAAATAGAATACATATATCAGGAATATAATCATATGTTTAAGGAATCACTGTCTAGTTAGTATAGTATGCCAGGGCATCAACAATAGTGGGAAACATGGGATAAAATTTCATATCTAATTATAATCAAATGCAATATTCTCCCTCAGCAATGATCTGATAAAAAATTAGTTGACCTACTTGTTCCGCAAGTCAACGATAAGACCATATAATATTCCATATATACGTATTAACTATTTTGTTTAATTAGAAAAATAAGATTATATATGTATTTTTCAAAATGCAATCCAAATTTTATTTTTAATTCGTTTTAAAGCATAAAACATTTTTTCTTGCATTATCATTTTAGCAAATTATCAATTTGTTATAAATATATTCAACGATTTCTTGATAGTAAAAATTAACAAAGGGAAGTAATCAAATGTTGAACCTGCTTTTAATTGGTTAGTTTGGATCTTGAATTTCTCCAAACTCGAATTTCGAATCTCCTATTTCGAAACTTGAATCTCGAGTGAGCCTTCTGGGCTTTCGTAGTTACATACACTGAATTGACGACGGATTTTTCCGTTGTTACCCGATCATGCAAAGGACCACACGACGGATATGACTGGTCAGTATGGGATGCTCACTCCTCCTTGGTACCTGATCCCACCTCTGATGTTTTGCAAGTCCTTGTTAACTCTGCTCATATTTTATATTATTCTATTCACTTTTGAGCTTGAATTGCATATTGCGTCCAAATAGTATTGCTATTAAAATCTTTATATCAGTTGAAACAATCGCAAATAATTGTTCTTCCTAATAAAATAATGTCAATGTTTCATTCTACCCCAGGTGGCAATATCTTTTTCTATGCAAGAACTTTTATTTCAGAGATGCATTTAAACATACTGGCATTTTATAATTTATAACTACATAAAAATACAGTAGTGTGACATGAATGAGTTGGCAAAATGGCGTCGTCGTTATAGTTTAGGTTCTCTTCTCAATTTTCTGTGATGTATATCTGTTTCTGACATTCGCGATCCGATAATATCCGGGTTGTAATACATACATGTACTTTGGAGTTGGGACACGTGTACCAGTGAATGGTAATATGAATACAAATAAATATTTTTACGTTATGGATGATAATTTATGGCCAGTTATAACGAGACATTTTGCGAACCGGCATTGGATATTTCAAGATAATACGTAATGTAATACGTTATGTAATACTCCTTTGTCATGTTTCAACTAGATCTCTTCAATGGAAAGCCGAGAATGATACGAACACCCTTCAGTGGCCAGCATAAAACCCTGCCATAAATATAATAGAAAAATGTATGGAAAGTTCTAAATTGCAAGATTAATCAAGTTCAATGAAATAAAAAAAACATTGATGAGCTGAAATGCATAGTCTCTGCCATTTGGAATAGTTTCCCGGTTCATTACATCAATAGCCTTTATAACAGTCTTCCGAGGAGAAAACTAACTGTGCTTCGATCTATACTAGTCAAAATTTCTAAGTCCCCAGGCAAGTTTTTGCTTTACACCGCTCTTATATTAACAGTATAATTTAATAAGTACACAGGATAATAAAGTAGCAAAATAGTTTTTCTCAATTTATTTTATTGAATACTTATTGTTAATCAATTATTTATACACTGAATTAGCGACTGATTTTCCGGTAATTCCCGATCATGACAAGGAGCACACGGTGGGTGTACCGGTGGGGAGGGGATGCTCACTCCTCCATGGCACCTGATCCCACCTCTGATATTTTGGAGGTCCGTGTTTGCTCTGCTCCTATTTTGTATTTTTTAGGGACTTTTAATCTTGAATACTGTGCGTTATCTCCATATATTTCACCTTCCAGTCATGGAGCGAGCGGTATATTGAGATGCATATCATCACAAGTAAGTTGGATGTCAACACAAAATTATCAACAAAGGAAATATTTAGAACATGTTCTAATGTGCATGGTGATATCAAAAAGCTGCATTTCGTTTACATATTGAACGTAATTTAGGATAATTATGAAAATTTGATTACATCTTTCTTGTATTTCACGTAACAGGAGGGCCCAGTAGAATATGATTGTATCATATAAACTACAATAGCTGACGAGATCTCTAGTTCATTTTACTGATCCTGACACTGTAGCCTGCCAGACTAAAGATGTACAAAATTAACTTTATTTACCTTTGATCGTTAATTTTGTACCCAATCCAAAACGTAGAAAATTGGAACTGATTAAGAAAATTATCATTAAATTTTCATTTGGGTCAATAAAAGAGTGCAGTATTTACCTTTTGGTGACTGAGATTAAAGGCCATTTTTTCTTCAATTTCACACTACAAGTTTTATCTTTGCAGGTTTCCGGTATTTACTTCGGTTTCCGCTTAACGCTTCCATAAACACTGCGTGTAAAATATTTTCTTTTGTCCCTTTTTGTGCTGAAAATGCAAAGAAATCCCGTATAATAAACTAGGACTCTCAAGATATGTTAGATATTTAAATTTGATTTGTGAAAGCAAAATCGATCAAGGCAAACTTTTTGTGATAATCATTATCATTATAATCATGTGGAATGTTAACAAAGTAGTAGAACAAAATATTTGTGTTTCATAATTCTGAACTAAAAAGGAGAAAGAAATGATGAAGAGAGATTTTTCCACAATTGTAGGAACAATGCGGTCTGTTGGATCACGTCAGATTGTTACCTTAATAGTAACGTTTGCAATCCAGTTCTTGTTATCCCTACTGATCTATGGAGTTGGTATTATACACCTAGCAATTCTTGATGTTTATAAAAAGGACGATGCAAGTACTTCAATCGTTGGATCGCTGTTCATCAATCTTATGAGCATTACAGGTACGATGTGTAATCTTTACAAATTTCAATTCCATCAAATAATGGAAACATTATGTAAAGAGAATATATTTCCGTGACTCAGCAATGTTTGTGCAGTTTTATATATCAGCAGTATCGTTTAAAGTCATTACATGTATTTATAAAGTTCTATGGTCGATGCTTTACACTTGTTAGCAAATACAATGTATCGTGGTGTAAAATGCTGACTGACGTTTTTCCTATCAATTTTTAGTCCGTTACATACGAAAGCCCAGAAGGCTCATTCGAGATTCAAGGTTCGAAATACGAGATTCAAAATTCGAGTTTCGAGATTTAAGATCCAGTTTACCAATCAAAAGCGGGTTCAAGATTTGATTACTCCCCTTTATTATGATTTTACTATCAAGAAACCGTTTTATATATTTATAACAAATGAGTCATTTAATCAAATTACAATGCAAGAAAGAGTGTCATATACATTAGAAGGAAATTTAGATAATCATTTGATTTTTTATCAGCAAGATATACTTCAATTTATATAATGGCTTCTTAAATATTAAATAGAATACATATATCAGGAATATAATCATATGTTTAAGGAATCACTGTCTAGTTAGTATAGTATGCCAGGGCATCAACAATAGTGGGAAACATGGGATAATTTGCATAACGGGCGAAGCCCGTTATGCATAAATTATCCCATGTTTCCCACTATTGTTGATGTCCCTGGCATACTATACTAACTAGACAGTGACTCCTTATATTTTCATTTCATTGTGAAATAAAATTGTAGACTAAAACTTTAAAAATGGAGACATAGATTTAAAATTACACGAGGATTTCCATCCCAATTTCAATAGTCCTAGCCCACTGACGTCAAACACAACGGCAGCCGCACGAAATTTTCATGCATATTTGGCCTCCTAAGCGTCAGACTCAGAGACAGATGCGCACGAGATTTGCAGGCATACTAGGTCTCCTTAGCTCCTGACCTATCGACCTGCCTAATTTACATTCCGGCAGAATTATCAGGAAATCAACCCCGCTTACTTTCAAAGGGTTATCATAGAGAAAACATTTAGAAATGGAAATATTTTTGTATTGTCTACTTTTTGTACGAGGTTGATGACATAATATTTCCATTTCTAATTTTTTTCTCTAAGATAACCCTTCGAAAGTAAGCGGAGTTGATTTCCTGATAATACTGCCGGAACGTAAATTAGGCAAGTCGATAGGTCAGGAGCTAGGGAGGCCTAGTACGCATGCAAATCTTGTGCGCATCTGTCTTTGAGTCTGACGCTAAGGAGGCCAAATATGCATGAAAATTTCGTGCGGCTGCCGTTGTGTTTGACGTCAGTCGGCGAGGCCTATTGAAATTGGGATGGGAATCCTCGTGTAATTTAAATCTATGTCTGCATTTTAAAAGTCTAAATCTACAATTTCATTTCACAATGAAATGGGAATATAAGGAATCACTGTCTAGTTAGTATAGTACGCAAGGGACATCAACAATAGTGGGAAATATGGGATAATTTATGCATAACGGGCTTCGCCCGTTATGCAAATTATCCAATGTTTCCCACTATTGTTGATGCCCTGGCATACTATACTAACTAGTCAGTGACTCCTTAATAAATAAAATTATAAGTAAGTGTCAAGTGTCTAAAGATTAACAATAACCCCACCCCTACCCAGCCCACCTGCCCAATTTCCAACACGCTGAAAGGCTTGAAACTTGTAAGGCGACGTAGTAGTGATAAACAAAAATCGCGTTCGTATTCCTGATAGAGGAAATACATATAAATTAAGTATTTAATTACTTATCTTCATCTTAGGCTTTGATTTCTTGAATTAATAAAAAAAATTATATCTATAATACACATTGGTAATATGAATTAAAATAAATGCTGCATTTATTTTATATTATATCAAATAGTAGATGAGTCTCAATTAGATGCAGAACTATATAGCGTTTTGGTGTAATATCTAATTCTCTGACCATATATAGCGTTATGGCCAAAGACTAAGATAAACTCATGAAACCTTATAACGCTACAGTTCGACTCAGCAGTCAAGTCTCACTGCACAAAATAATGTACCCTTTATAAAAGTAATGAAATAAGCTGGAAAAGCTGTCTCACACTCCGGTCTATCTTATTCCATATATGCTAATTAGGGTTGAGATTAGGATGACAAGGGGGCTTATCGAAATTGTCTGTGCCTTATCAACAATAGTTACATGACGTCTTTTTAAATGTATTCCCCACTCCTCCAGTTTGATATTGAGGGGAGGGCACTTCCGGTTCCGGTTCCATTGATTTTTCCGGATAAACATCAGGATGATTTTAAGGTGTTTGTTGAAAATCTAGCGATTTCTAGCGATTGAAAGGAATTCAGGTACGCTTTGTAGGTTTTTCGGGCGGTAATTATAAAGGTTTTAATTAAAATAAAGTCATACAGTGAAAGTAACCAGAACCTTCGTTAACTACGGCCAGCTTGGGCCATTTTAACTTCACTTGCACATTGTTGTGTGGACATATACCGCATTTTATTCAAGTTTGTTTTCTGTTTTTCGTTATCATTTAAAGATGGAGAACACATGGAAGTGAAAAATATGAAGAATACACCCCAAAAAACATATGGAACTCGAATTTCATGCTTTTAAGCAAAAACGGTCACGGTCGAGTAAATACACATTCGATTACATTTTTTTTGGCTTTGACAGGTAAATATTGCAAATTAAAGGCAAATTTGTAAGCAACTAGTAAATTGAAATTAAGGTTTTTATTTTTTTGAAAAAATTAAAGTGGGGACTTAGAAATAGAAATTTTGACAAGTATAGATTACAGGTAACCAAATACTGAGAATTTAAAGGAAGAAAATTTACTTCTAATTGTAATTTTGAATGTTTCAAATTTACGTTTACAAAGGCTTTTTTTTGCGAACTCATGTCACACTAATGTCCTTGAAAATATTTCTATCATAGCTAAATATGTACATAGTTTTCCGTATAGTATGGTAGTGCTTCTGCAAAGCATTTAATAAATTGCACAGAAATTAGGAATTGAAGAGAATTGTGCTTTAAATAAAGGACCTTTGGCGAGTTATTTCATCAACAGATGGAGCTGTAGAGTCACTTCCGCCTTAGGGGGGATTTTGCTCGTCGTTGGACTTGGTACTTCATTCTTTGCAGAATCCTTTTGGGTGTTAGTAGTAACAAACGGAATAATTGCAGGTAACATTAACAATAATTTCATTTTATGTCACTAAAAAAAGTTAAGTTTAATATATTTAGGAAGGGTCTTTTTGACAGTTTAAAGTTTGTCTGAAGTAAACGCAAGTCAGTTAAGGCTAAGTATGGTCGTTTTTATGCAAATGAACTAATAAAAATGCAAAAGTTGTACATTTTATATACAGAGAAAGTTCAAATTGATTTTCTCATTCATACTTAGAACCCACAGCAAGCTAAAGCCAGTACACATTATGACGTCATAGTTCTTTCCAATTTAAGGTATTAAAAGGTAATCTTGCGTCTCTTTATACCTTGTTTCTGCAAAACAAATTAAGGTATGCCCTTACTTTGTTTATGTTTATGTTCCTCCTATTTTATTTATGTTCCTTATTAACTTGTGTAGCAGAGGTCGATGACGTCATAATGTGAACTTGCTTTTGCATGTCGCAGGCACCTAGAATGTACTGGAAAATAAGTCTTAACTCTTTCTGTGCGGTAGGTATAGAACTTTTGGGTTTTAATTTGATATTTTCTATAGAAACCTCAATACGTTGCCTTAACTCACTTTCAAAAAGTCTTCTATTGAAAAAACGTAGCTCGTAAAGTCCAAAATATAGAATAAACAACAGACTATTTTTTCATTATAATAAGTGAAAAAAATTAACTTTCCAAAGACGATACATCTTTCAAAATGCGGTTTATCTTAATTTAAAAGAGATATATTCTAATAATCTGCTGGCATTGTTGAGAGCGTAACGAATCGTATGACTTAAAACTTTCGACCTTCATTAATCTTAATTATGAACATTAATATTTGTTGAGCCCATAGAAGAGATGTATTTCTAAATAGACTTTCGGTATATATTAGACTAGAAGAGGATAATTCAAAGATTTCTTTTAGGCATAGGAATGGGATTAGCAGTACTTCCTTGCCCAGTCGCCATTGGATATGCATTTCCAGAACATAGTGGGATTGCTATGGGAATAACTACCTCTGCCATTGGGGTGGGAATGTTGGTTAGTGGTCCAATCCTTCAGCTCCTCTTAAACACATATGGTCTTCGAGGAACTTTCCTACTCTCCGCTGGCATTGCATCTCACATAATACCATGTGCCCTTCTTTTGAAAGAATCTCAAGTGAAAGAACAGAAAGATGTTCAGAAGAAAGACAGACATAAACATTTCAAAACATATATTAGCTTATTGAACTCCCCGTCATATATGTGTGTTCTGATTGGAGCAATATTATGGAATATATCCTATGCAATTATCACCATTCATTTACCAAGTTATGTTGTAAAAACAGGGTCATCAAAAGAGCAAGCGTCTTTTATGTTTACTGTGATTGGAATTGGTACGATAATTTCAAGACTAACCATAGGGCTTGCTATTGGTCCACAGGGTCTAGATCCACTTCTTCTCAATTTTGGATTGACAGCTTTTATGGGTACCTTGATAATAACTTTTCCATTGTATATAACATATGCTCAGGGTCCTTTGATATTTGCATCATTATATGGAATATACAGCGGAGGACTGCTTGTATTTACTGTGCCCCTTTGCTTAGAAATGGCGGGAACTGACAGGTTGAACTCTGCAGTTGGATTGTGGTTCCTTCTTTTGGGACTTGGGTCACTAACAGGTCCACCTATAGCAGGTATACGGGCTTGTTAAAATTTTAAGAAATCAAAGAAGTTTATTTTAATTATAATGTTGGAAATGATAAATTTAATTCTCATTTTCAAGATATCTCTCATTTCAGGTCTTGTTCTTGATGTGACAGGGTCGTATAAGTACTCCTATTTCTTATCAGGTAACTTATAGCAAGGCACAAACACCCTAACCATTTCTTTTTTCCTTACCAAGAGGTTTGTTTACTTATATGAAATTTCTCCTTGAAAAGCATGCTCTTTTCATAGGTAGCATTAAGTATCTTAAGGATTTTGAATTAATGTATTTTTGTTAAAAACAACAAGATACTAGAAGAAAGAAATAAAAATTTATATATCATTTTTTTCAGGTTTACTTGTTGTGTTAGCTTCTGGATTTTCATTGCTTGCAGCTTTATGGAGAAAATCAAATGAGGAAATATCACTATCGACAGAAATCAGTTTATCACCCTTGAATAAGGAGACTGATAATTTTGAAAAAGTAAATTTGGATGACGCTTTATCTTCTAGAGAACAAAGTGTAAAATTGCTCTCGAAAAATACAGAATGATCAAATTCAATCCAGAAGAAGTTAATATTTGGATCATAAAAGCATTAAAAATTAATATTTTTTTAAACGAAGTTATTTTTATGAATAAAGTTTAATAGAAATTGAGGAGTCTGTCTCTTTGTGCTTAAAAAAACAGGGTTAAGTTTATATACACTTTTCAATATAGAATATTAATATTGAATACAAAATGGAATACGAAATTGATTTAAAAGTGAGAAATTATACGAGAGAAAATCAAGATCTATTTTAAATTACAAAATTTTTTACAGGCCAGCAGGTTATATTAGTCATATATTATTATTATTTGAACTTTTAAGGCAAAAAAGAATTGGAGTAAAAGTATCCTCATATAAATCCATTTTTGATTAGCTGTAAATGCAAATGACTTTATCAACGTATGGATGCCAAGGTTTAACATAATTATAAGCTTCACAAATCAACGTCTTTTTATTTTGGAAAAAACTTTCATCAGAGAGTTTTCGAACACATGTTTCATGTTATTTCACTGTTCTCCTATGTTTTGTTTCGTTTTAGGACACTAGAGCGAATCTTCTCCTTCAATTGTTCGTGAAACCTGTTTGAAAAAAATAGCGTTTATAAGATGACATGGAAAAGAACAAAATTTAATGATTATCTGAGTTATAGGATAAAAAAAAATTAGATCTGAATTTAATAAACTAAAGATATTCCATTGGAGTAACCTACCGTCTTTCTTGATAAACTGTTTCTTTGAGTCATATTCTAAATGATTGACAGAAATATATCATTTAAGGCAGAAAACAGGAGATAAGAATGATCATTAAAGCTTTTATTCTAAATCACTTTTATGAAATTTTTGTTTTTAATACCTCTTGCCCTCTGCGTCTTGAAATGGCCGAAATGTGTAAATTATAGGATTCAGCGCCGAATATATCGGTAGAACTACGACAATGACCCAGGCGTAAACCTTAGAGGTGACATCAATGCCCATAAACGTCAAAAGACCTACAATGAACCCGGTCAATTGAATTATATTTATTATTGTTTTCTTTCTAAAACTATTCACGTCTTTGAATCGTTCATGTATGATTTCTACCAAAGCCATTAAAGTATATACCTTGAATTAACGAAATATGAAGCCTTTTTTTATAATAAGTTTCTCTATTTTTAAATCATTCGCTTTAAATTGGTTCATCAAATGTCCAACATATTAAAACCCATTTAAACATACGTTTCGTTCAAAGTGAAATAAACTTACCAATTACTCCAACTGGTATCCAGCAGAGCATATCAGTTACTGCAACAGCGATTAAAGTTTTTGCCAAATCCATTTCTCTCCTCTTTTGGGCTGAACATGTAGATTTCAAATTTTTACCCATTCGAACAACATCAGTAAAGACAATAAATTGTCCAATAAGAATTGTAGTAAAAATAAGAAAATTGGCCCCAACAAATATCCCCTTAGAGTATTCCCAACCAGGTTTACGGAGAACAGAGAGTGGCAATGATATGCATATTCCTGAATGTGAGTAATAATCCTTGAAATACTCACTTCCGAATAATGGCAACAACGATAGGAAAAATGAAAACGCCCAAACTAAACCTGATGTAAGTTTAGCGATCCAGACTCTTTTATCTAGTACAGAGAATGGAAAGCGAACCGCGATAATTCTGTCTATAGTTATCAAAAGAACAAGCAATGCAGATGACTCGCTTGAAAGAGTCGCTTAAACACCAGAAAAGGTACAAAGCTTTCCATGTCTCCACAAATCATCCTCAAAACCATATCGACCACTGAGTGACAAATTGGCACCTGCGATGATGTAGAGATAAATCCCCATCAAAAGATCTGCAAATCCGAGATTTATTGAATATAAGTCGAAAGAATTGATTGATTTTGATTTCAACACAAGACCACGATAAATAAGACCCAGGAATTTTCAAAACACAGCCAGAAAAGCTATGTACCAAATGATGACTCCAAGAAGTGGTGTGTCGATTAAATTGTTGCAAGAGGATATTTCGTTAACAGGAGCAGAACAATGCATTTTGCTGACAGCCTTTGGTTAGGCACAGCAAAGTGTGTAAGAATCCACTTGCAGATATTGAATACTTATCAGACCATCAAACATTCCCTCTACCACCTTTACATTGTTATTATGAATATAAAGGTACTGTAAATTAGAGAGATGTAGAAAATGGCTACGTTTAAGATAAAGAAGTTTATTATTTGAAAGATCTAAATGAACAAGTTTTGTAAGGACTGAAAAAGCTTCATCGTGAACATCAACTAAATGATTATTTCCAATTTCTAGGAAAAGAAGACTTCTCAAATCCACGAAGTAATTTTCTTGAATTACGCTAATTGTATTATAAGATAGATCAAGATACTGTAAACGTGCTTCGGAAGCACTAAAATCTGATGTAAAATTCACTGTTTCAATTAAATTATGTTGTAAATATAAAATCTGATTAAAAGATAACACATGCCAGTTAATAAGAAGGTTATGGCTTAAGTCTAAAGTAACTGTTCTCAGGAATGTATCAGGTTGAAAAGCTAAATTACAAAAACTGAAATTGATAACTGTATGGTAAAATCGTTGAATGATGTAAGGAAATCCAACGGTTTCTGTCATGTTAACATGGACACCTAGTATCCTGGGAATTTTGCTCTCGTTTACAAATTGTACCGAACTTTTATGAACAAAAAATTTAAACTTATGATCAAAATTATACAAAACGGAGAAACTAAATAAATGTTTTGAAATAAACTGTTTTCAATGCGTACAATTCTTAGATGATTATTTTTGTCGTCAATGAGTGCAAAATTTATAGTGCTATGGCTTATAACCAAACGTTCTATATTCAAAGAAACGGAGATGTTTAATTTGTCGATTTTACAGTGATGTATTTCAATTGCTTGTAGATTTGTATAAAATTCATCAAATATAACTTCATCCTGGGTGAGACCAGTAAGAATGATAGACGTGGCAAAGTCTGGAGCACTTAAGGAGGAGCAATTAAAAGATAGACCAGAGCAGGAACAGTTCTTGGGACAGGAAAGAAAACATTGATTTGGCAAGCAACTTTCACATTCTTCATCATCATAACAAATATTCAAACGAGGAGTAGAGAGTCTCCCGTCTTCATTTACTGTGCAGTTGTTGTTGAGGGACGGTGTTTTACTGGCTTCTTTTAATATCGATTGCCGTCTGCACTGGGTTTGTAAACTTTTAAAATCTAAAAATAAGAATAACTATCATTGATCAATAAAAGTTCGAACTGTCAATGATTCATCTTCATTTGAAAAGTTGAAATTTGTAACAATATCTTTTTTTCGATTCCAGAAAAAGTTGGTGACCTTAATAACTTCAGATAACTTGCGATTCCTTTAATTTTTCGAAGCGCAAATCTTTTCCACATTTATTTATATATTTTATTAAATCGCAATGAAAGTCAAAAGTTCATTAAAACTGCAAATTCGGAGCAAAGCAAAACAGGGAACTCCAAATTATATCATTGAAAGAGCAAGCATTACTTGTTGGCTGTTCCCGCCAACCATATAAACATGTATTCCTTATCATTTGTTGCTGTTTAACGTCCCTCTTTTTCACTCATTTGGATACACCACCACTTGCAGGAGGAAGGCTGCAAATTGTGTTCTTTACTCGGAACTTGTGGTCATTGAGCAAAGAGGGATCTTTTTCGTGCCAGCACCTACTCCGACACAGAACCTAGCTTTATAGGTCTCATCTGAATGACCGGTCTTCACGTCCCATTATGGGATTCAAACCCGCGGCATAAGGATCAACTCCTTACTTCGCAACTGTAGAGCAGATGCCCCAACCACTGCACTACGCGGACGACGCTCCTTGTCATGATCGTTACATTTGTTAGTCATTTTATGTGTTTCTTTATTTGTGCATTGGTTTATATTACAGTTATCTACTTTTTGAAAGTTTAATTAATGAACTTACCGGTGTTCCTCGTCCTCTCCTCCGCGGCAGTCAGGTTGAAAATCACAAACTTTGGTAAAGGGAACACACTCATTGCGGTCTGAATTGCAAAGAAGTTCATCTGGACCACAACTCTCTGAAAAAAATATATTAACAAAATTTAAATATGGGAATGTTTGCAAGGTATCTCATATCTGCATTTGAATTTTTTTTATCCTCAGATTATGCTACTTACAACTGAAGTCAAAAGATAGCAGTTGACATTAGAATGCCTCCTCGAAGGAGGAAAAAATTCAAAGTGTTTATATAAAAATATTTTTATAAGGTTATGAAACTTTAAAAAAAAATCATTTGTATTAACCTGAAAATGTGAATATGTGATATATGTCAAATTAATTTTTTCAGGCCAGGAAAATTATGTAATCCTCAATTTTATTTTTATTGTCTGTGCTGTCTTAGTCATATATAATCAACCTGTACCATCTTAAGACCCCATTGGAAATAAGCATGTTTTATATATTGCTTTCATGGGTTATCATAGACAAAGATTGATTAAAATATGTTAATTTGTGTTGCATGTGATAAGGTCCGGTTCTGAGATCAGTATAATTCTGTGATTTTGATAACTGTGATAATATCTGGGTGATATTGTTTTAATGTAATAGCTAAATATATATGCGCTAGAACTTTTAAGCAATCCCAAATTGATTTTTTTAATGTAATTTATATAATGATTTGTTTTGAAGTTGACTCTTTGCCTGAATAATAATAATAATAATAATTATAAATATATTAATGGAAATGTCATTAATCAATCAAATAGAAAAAAAAATAGAAACGATTTTATCAAATATCTTAGACTAACCTCCTGCTTATTAATAAATACATGTATTTATATGTGTCTAGCTTTTATTATGGAGAATGAAAATAATTTTTTCAGACTAGACTCATTTTGATAAGTTCGCACTTACTTAAAAAACTAGAATACGTGCACGTTTAAATGAAGATTTTATTAGTTTCCTTTTACTAAATATATACTAACTACATTTTCCTTCCGTGATAGATATATCGTCGACTAAAACAAGCCCATAAGGTGGACCATCAAACAAAGATCGAAACACAAGCTGAAATACGGAAAACAAATTATAGCAATGTGTCAGCTTCAATGTTCGTTGTAAACTTCCAATAATATTTTCAATGACAGAGAAAAAGAACAGAACATTTCTACACTTTTTTGTTCATATATTCTTTGGAAGAAATATTTATATGCCTTGATTGATTGATGTAAATTTAATTGTAATCGTCCTATACAATAATGTTCTTTTAGAATTGCATATTACTCTTTTTTCAAAAAAGGAAATTAGAGCTTTATTTTGTTCTAATTGATCATAAAAGTATAAGGGACATGCAGATTTATCCTAAAATCACATTTCAAGATCAAAATATAATCCTCGGACATGGTTATTTTAAAAAAAAGGTTTTTCAATATTAGTATTTATTCAAATCTCTTATGCTTTTGAATTAAGTTGTACATTTTTGTATTCATTAATGAAAAAAAAATAGATAATTATTTCGTTTTTACTTTTTACACAAAAGGGAACATAACTTTGGTACAATAGTTTATTAAATTGTGGGGGGTGTTAATTCGTGGATGATAATGAGAGGTAATCAAGATAATTTGGTTTTAATAAAGCAAACTAAGAGATTTTGTGTCCCCTGTCAAAGAGAAAAAAGTAAAAATTAATGAGTATTTGAAAAATAATCTGTACGGCTAACCTTGACCAAATGCTTTTGGCCTTTGAGTCAAAAGTGTAGTCTCTGTACAAAAATCATGCCAAACAAATGGGGAGAAGTGGTATTAAATTAAATTAAAAACTAATGTTATCATCAGGAAAATGTTTCATAATGCATGGCTTTTAACCCTGTCCTTTGACCTTTTAATCTTAAATCTTAAAGCAATTTTTTGGCAATTAGAAGTTAAAATATAAAGCCTTACTGAAAAATATCTCAGAAAAATTTTGACATATCGTCCGGAAACAAAAGTTTTGCACAAAAAAGATAAGCTGCAGATCTGTAGCGTTATGGTTTTATATATAAGTATTTGACCATACTAGCTACCGATACAGCAAAAAATCTTGCGCCGTAAATTGTACATTTTTGGCATTACGGGATCTGTATCGTAATGGTCGAAGACTAATATATAAAATCAAAACGCTTCAGTTCTGCAACTAATAAAAGATATGAAATAATGAACTTTATCTCTGATCTGTTTACCTTAAAATCAACAGAGGTCTTATTTTGACCAGAAGCACTTGCTATATTAGAATTCATTCGAAACGCTCAAAGGCTTTTCGACATGTTACCATACGTTGTGATTTCGAGTCCCAAGCAATTTGTCATCTAGTAAGATGAATCTGTAAATAAAAACAAGTTTTATTTGCTACAAAATACAGATTAATTTTTGTATCTATATTGGATTCCAGAACACAAACCCTTACAAACAAAGATACATAACAGGTTCCAGGAAATGTTCTACACACCCCTTTCTTTACTCCTTTCTTAAAATATTAGCCAAAGTGAAGGAGATACTAAAGAAGTTCTGTGCCACAATATATTCGAGAAGTGGTGTAAATAAGATATGGATAGTTCCAAGGATTTTCGGAAAACTGCTTTTTCAACAAAAAATAGACTCGCTAATTTTCTTACCTTGTAATTTTCAAAAAAAATTTGTTAAAAAACAATTCTTAATTCACACAATTACTCTAAAGTTGATTTTAAAATGATACTTGTGTTTTTTAGTAACAATATCTATGTGAGTTTTGGCAAACAATTCTTTCACAATCTGTGATCATGGAATTCCGTGGGTACCAATTGAGCCCTCTTTTTATGTTCATGTGAAGCAGAATTTGTCAAAAATCTTACAGTGAAAAGAAGAAAAACATCCCCGTGGCCTTATCTCGACATTTAGAAATATCTACGACATATTTATTATCAATTAAAAATGGTTATTTTTTATGTTCATTCGATATACCACGGTGAGTTTGAAATAAAAGATACCAAACGTGGTGCAAGGATGATCCAGATATCAGCATATCTGGATCATTCATACGGCTCTCCTTTCTTGTTCATTTTGCCATTGTTTTGTGTTCTTTAGTGAAACAAGTTTTTAAAATTTAAAAATGATTACAAAAAAGGCTAACTATACACAACATCTCCCGCAAAGTACAGATTTATTGTTTTTAAACTTCGTCAAGGAACATTGGTTTTCATCAGTTATATTTGTTGTATTAATTTGAAAATACCACACCATTCTATAAAGTATACGCAGTCTTTTGAATAAATACATTTATTAGATTGAACACTTAGAATTTTTGTTAAATGTACATCCCATGATAAAATAGCATGAAAAGGCATTTTTTTTTACTTACCTGTTAGGTTTATAGAATGAATGCGTCTTATACTCCATATGTCTGCATTTTGAAATGCCCTGTTGAGATAACAGAAGTCCAAATCAGCCTTCACACCACAAACACGAACGTTTCTTCCAGGGTAAACTCCCTTTCTCTATGTTACCCATCCACATGTATCATTTTCAAAACTACAAGAGGCTAAAATGACAGACAATGCAACAACATTAAGTGGCAAACAAAAACAAAATTATTTCAAAAAGCATAACCTGGCTTGGGTACAAGGAGGGAACATTGAATAAGTATACATTTGTTAAGACTGCCTTATGATAATTTGTATGAAGAATTGACTTAATCCTTTATTTGTTTATATTTTTTTTACATAAAAAAAGGTATCGGCATTTACTTTAAATTTACTGTTATTTATATTAAGATGATTAAACGTTCAATTTTTCTTATAAAACTTATTGAAAAGTATTTTCATTAATGCGATGATATGCCAAAAATATTCTTATTAATATGTCACATAAAAGTTAGCAGATATAATGCAGCATTAAAGGTTTTGAAGAAACATAATGATTTGAAAGAAGTATAAAGAAAGAGAATACAGTAAAACTCGGTTATAACGAAGTCACTGGTACTTATGAAATTACTTCGCTATATCCGTAATTCGTTACATTCATATAAAGAATTCGTTTAATTTATATAGCTGGAGATCGCAGATAACTTCAGTATATCCGTGAAATCGAAATATTCGTGTTCGGACTAAACGACTTTTTATGTAGAACTCAAGGTCAAATTCCCGTTGAATTGATACAATTGCAGAGCAAACATGGGCTTCGGTAGCATCAAAAGTGGGATCAGGTGCCATAGAGGAGTGAGTATTCCCCTTCGACCGCCTTGATCGGGCAAATAGAAAACACATGAAAACAATTCAGTGGGAAAATAATGACCATACAATTTGTATGAAAAACATAACACAACATTTGTCTTTATGATAGATAGTATGGCTGATACTGACATTGTATCGAACATAAAATTCACCTGCTTACCTGATACTGTTTTGTGATAAATATCACAATTTTTGTATATTAGGCAAGATCAACGAAAACTTGAGCTTTTAGGCAATCAGAAAAGTTTATGTTACAATTCGATTTACGTGCAATATATAAAATCAAGGAATAAGTGATAAGCTAGAATCTCTGAGAATTTTGAAATCACAATGGTCAGTTAAATACTAGGCTTGATATAAGATAATTACCCTATAGACATTTTGTATTTATAGTCATCAGGTAAAATTAAGCACAGTACATAACTGGTCTCTGTGTTGAACTTAATAGTCAATTCTTCTAACGTGTCACGAGAGACTGATATTTGGTATGAATATATATATTTATTATCAGTCGTATTCAAGAAATTTACTCTAACATAGAGGCGTCACTACCCTTCAGGACTTCATATTTACACCTTTACATGGAACTTAGGTCCATTGAGCCATGAAGGAATCGAATTTATAATGTGTCATTAAAAGGCGTCTCAGTTTTTAAGATCTCATTCGAAGAACTCGCAACTTTTACTTCAAAGTGCCACAAGTTTGGCAAAGGCTTGTTTACTACCGTTTTCGTCTACTTTGGTCATTTGCTGCCGTGATTCGAAGAGCTTCCGATTATTGAGCGAGCACTTTTATCGTAAAACGACTATTTGGCACTCATCCATTTGAAATATTTTGTAATATATATACCGTGTACCTGATTATTTTCGCCCTTTCAAATTATTTTGCCCCGTCTTTAATTCGCCCAGCCACAGTTCCGAAATAATACTGCATTCTTTGAATTCGCCCCGTTTTAAATTCGCACAACCGAGGATAGGGTAAATGGGCGAAAATAAAACGCGCGCGAAAATTTCCCTGTATTCAGTTTATAATTTTGAAAAAAAAATCATATGAAATAATAAATGAGTTTAGTAAAATCGATAGTTCTGAAGGAAAAGACCATGTCGTTCATGTATAATGATTGGTAATATATTCGTTTGCTTCCACTGATCTAATCAACCTATAATGATCTTATAGATTCTAAATAAATACAGGAAGTGTTATAAAGAGGAAAGGTTTTCTTCTAAGCATAATGCTGAAGGCATCAGCTGGTAGAGATCAAAGTAGTATTTTGCACATTATCAAATACTGGTCTTTGATGTGATATCCGATAGCAGAAGTACATACCTAATAAAAATAAAGTTCTATAATATCATTTATTTGTTGTTAACATTTTAAAGAAATATATGTCAAAGTATATAGGATATCTTTTTGAAGATAAATCAATTTCTCATAGTTATATATTGCAGTGAAAATTTTTTAACAACTTGAGTTTTCAAAGTTTTGAGATTTAAAGTTGTATTTTGTGGTTGTAGTGCAACATACGCAACTATGGTGAATATTATCAGGAATCAACACCTGAGAATCAGATGACATCCACTTTTATAGAATTCAGTATAATTTAAAGTTGAGTAAAAATAAATCTAGGGGGCTTTCAAAGACCTCCTCAAAGAGGCGGTACATTGCGTTTAGAATTTAATTGCTATTTTTGCACTTCAAAACCAACTAAATTAACACATCAGTAGACTTTTTCGTAAATGTAGTATAAGATGTTCGTTAACTGTTTGATATCTTCATAATTATATTTTACCAAGAAACACAAAATTTTACTGTCTGATTGGAGGGGGGGATTCAATATAAAAAAAATTTCCACTTCATTCCAGCTTTTGTGCAGTACTTTGAAAATGACAGATTCAAAGGATTTACACATTACAATAAGAAGGCCGTGAGTTTCGTTTCTTATGTAGTCGAGTTTTACGAGGTATGATCAAAAAGTTCGCGAACTGTCTCTATATTTAAAAAATCACAATTCAATTCAGAATGAAATTTGTCTAACATAAAGTCATGAATACAAATGTTATGAAAATAGCACATGTAAAGAAATGATTTGCTCCATGTTTGTAATGTCACATTGTAAAAATGACGTCAATATGTAGATCACTTGTGACAAAAAAATGGTTGACTCAGTCGTACGAACTGCTGTAAAGTAAAACTTATATCTTGAAATTCCTTTGCAGTTTTATATAATAATTTGTACAAGTTTTATGTAGACAAAACACTTGCAAGTAATGTAGCCTTAAAATGAAATTTGTTTTGTTGCCCAGTTAAAGCAAGCTGGGGAAGAGAGCTGTCCTTAGTTGAGCAATTTGTTATAAAAGATCGGTATCTAGACAAGAACACACTCGCTTAGAACATCATAGGCGGAAAGAAGTACCTACAAGAAGTAAACATATCCTGCTGACCAACAGGTATGAAAACAAAAGCTTGAAAATTGGTATATGTATGAAAAATATCATTCAAAATAAAACATATTTTTAGAACAGTAAGAATGTTTCGAAACCTTATCAGATCGTTTGATTTTAGAAAGAAAGAAACGAATATTTCTAAATCAATCAGTGTCTGACTAATTTAAAACTCAAAATAGCGGTCCATTACGTTTAGGATTTAATTGCTATTTTTGCACTTCAAAGCCAACTAAAATAACACAACAATAGACTTTTTCGTAAATGTAGTATAAGATGTTCGTTAACTGTTAATTTGTTATAAAAAGATCGGTAACTAGACAAAAACACTCGCTTGGAACATCAGAGGTGGAAAGAGGTACCTACAAGAAGTAAACATATCCTGCTGACCAACAGGTTTGAAAACAAAGGCTTACCAATTGGTATATGTATGAAAATTTCATTCAAAATAAAACATATTTTTAGAATAGTAAGAATGTTTCAAAACCTTATCAGATCGTTTGATCGTTTGAAAAAAGAATACTTCTTATTCAATCAGTGTCTGACTAATTTAAACTTAATTAAAATTTTAGTTTCTTTTCTAAGAATATATTTCTTAATTTTTTTTTCGCAAAAGTATAACAATAAAGATGCATACCCGTGCATGTATAGACTTGAAAAGAAAATAAACCCTTAACTGTTTCCACCGATTTATCATTTACTCATCTTATTCACATCTTTATTTTATAACTAAACGTTTACGATGAGTATCTTTTTCATTAATTCGTTACTAATGTTGCTAGCATATTTCAATATTTAATTTTAAAACAATTAAAAATTACATAATTCAAAAATGGTTATGTTAGAAAATTTATTCATTCAAGAAAAGGTTGTTCGGAAAAAAGTACTTGTACTAGATGATTAATTACTCATGCAATATTTAAATGATTAAAAATTTAAAAAAATTATTTATCTATGAACATATACAGAAGAAAACATATTTGCATAGTTTTGGAAGAAAAAAAATTATCTATTGGAAGTTACGTAAAAGAAACTAACCTGAATATTTAGTTTTCGCATCAGATACAGTGATAGTAATACACAGGACAAGTAATATGAGTATTATTTTAAAACACTCAGTAAACTACATTCCAAGAAATGCATTATCCTGATATAGTAAACATATATGATGCAATGCAGAATATTGCAAACGTCAAAGAAACATATAGCAAAATTTATAACCAGTAATTTGAGGAAATCAAAAACATAGATTTATCCGGTATAAAGTTTTTAGTCATCTTTATTTTCTGACATTCATTTTTCATTATCAGGCGCATACATCTCACTCAAGTGTATGACATGAACATACATGTAAACATCAAATGTAGACACAATGATTAATATTTATCAACATGCTTTAAGAACTAATGACCCTCTGCTCTAGATTTCACTTTTTTAAAATTTAAATTTCCAAACATTGATTTTCAGCTTTACTTCAAATGAAAAAAGGTATGAGATATGAGGCACTGCTTATTTTTGCAAAAGTGACCATGATGTCAGATCATGATGTAAAGAAATTTTAACGTAGAAAATATAAAAATAATATTAAATATCACACCTATACAAATCATATTAGAAAACATGACAAGGCACTGCTTCTTAAGACAGAATATTTACATCCACTGAATAGTTTTTCCTTTTTTTCTTAAAAAAAAAACCCATTGCGTTAATCACTGCATGAACTACATTAGGCATGTCGCCGGTACAGATTTCTTGATCAGTGGCTGTTCCATCAATGAAACGTATAAAGACGTTCGCATGATTTATACAATAATTTAACTTTTTAATCCTTCTTTAAATGATTATTTAAACAGATATAAATATTAACAATAAAATGTCTTTGTTTGTTTGTTATTACTGGAATTAACGGAAGCAGCTGTTGCAGAAAAAATACATAACCCGCGTATGCAGGTTATGTAAATTTTTTCTGCAATATCTGCGACCGTTAATTCCAGTAATAACAAACCAACAAAGAAAACATTTTATTGTTTAAATATCACAATGTTGTATGTGGTTGTAAAAAAAATACATCTGATCTATCTTTCTTCTAAAAATTTCTTCATTTGAAAAAAAAATGTAACGCTCATACAAATTTTGTATTTAGCACTTGACATAAAACCATTTTTTAAAATGGTCCTTAAAAAGATACAGGGAGTTCATTTTAAAAGGCTTTTGATATTGGATTTAAATGTGAATGTTTAATAAATATTATTAAACTATTTTTAATACTGAAAACTATGCGTAGTATTCATATTTTGACATTGGAATGTTTCTTTTTTTTAGAGGGTCTGTACCCCTTAAACAATAAGATTTTTAGTTGCACATGTAATTCTATATACGATAAAAATTGTGTCATTGGTACTTATTACTAGTATATCTATAATCCTTCACTTACGTATTATGCGTGCTTCATCTATTTACAGGCATTGTTCCACTTGAATGTCTGCAGCTGCATTAAAACTGTGAATTATATTTGCCCATCGTCTCCCCGATGTATGTAGATCCACCTAGAGATATTAGCTACTTTGTATTATTTATTTTTATTCAATTTGTTACACAATTTGGTTAATTTGGAAATGTAATAATATTGTTTGAATTCATTTATTGTGATTATGATTTGCTACGCACAATCTTCTTTGTCGTATTATTGTTCGAAATCTTTTCCCTTCTATAAGCTTCTTAACAATTTTTCAAAGTTTTTGATTGAACTAATCAGTATTACATGTATTGTTATTTGTGAAAATATTCTTTGGGGGAAGTCAATGTATTTATGTGATAAAATGTTATGTAACGACTTGTTATAAATGTTTGATGTTTGCTGATTTCCCCTTTGTTTGTGAATCCAATATTTCGTCATTTGGTATTTGTAATAAATGACATATTTCATTCTCAGACAATTTTCCTGTTGTATAAGTCTGTTTAAGCAAAAATAAGCGTCAGTGAGCTGTTTGGATAGAAAACTGTTTGAGACATGAATATTTTTCTGTAATGGATGATAATTTATTGCATTTTGATGACCGGCATTGGATATTTCAAGACAATAATGCCTTGTCATGTCTCGCCTCGATCTCTTGAATGATATAAACACCCTTCAATAGTTAGCAGAAAGCCGTGCAATAAATATAATAGAAAATTGTATGGAAAGTTCTAAATTGCAAGATTAATCAACGTATTAATGAAATCAATACGAAACGCATGGTTTCTACAATTTGGAGTAATCTCTCGGTTCATTACATCAAAAGTTTTCCGAGGAGAATATGCACTGTTCTGCGATCTAGAGGACAGCTTACCAAATACTGAGCTTTTAAATCAAGAAAAGTTAATTTCTATTTTAATCTTGTATCTTTTAGATTTACGTTTCCAACGGCAACCATTTTGCAAAATCATGTCACACTACTGTAATTGCAAACTATGTGCATATTTCGCGATGATAAAAATATTTGCAATTACAGTAGTGTGACATGATTTTGCAAAATGGTTGCCGTTGGAAACGTAAATCTAAAAGATACAAGATTAAAAAGGAATTAACTTTTCTTGATTTGTAATTGCAAATATTTTTCTCATCGCGAAATATGCACATAGTATTGTAGTGCTTTTACAAAGCATTTAAGAATATGCACAAAATGCAGGAATTGACGAGAATTGTGCTTTATAAAGGACCTTTGGCGAGTTATTTAATCAACAGATGAAGCTGTAGAGTCATTTCCGCATTTGGAGGAATCTTGCTCGTTGTTGGACTTGGTGCTTCATTCTTTGCTGTTACAAGTAGTTACGAACGGAATAATTGCAGGTAACTTTCAAACATCAATTTTTATATTAAGTCACTGGGAAAACTTAAGTTTAATATCTACGAAGAATTTAACATGACAGTTTATATGTAAACTTGTTCTAGTGGTTAAAGGTCTTCTGTGTATAATATATAGCTCTAAGCGTCCAAAATATGAAATAACCAACAGATTAATTTTCATTTTCATTTGTAAATTTTTATATTATGCATCTTAATGTTCAAACGATGATACGTATTTCAAAATGCAATATTTCTTTTTTATATAAAAAAAATACATTATAAAAATCTGCTGGCATTTTTGAATGCATAAGAAATCATGACGTTTAACTTTCGACATTATTAATTGGATGATGTGCATAAATCTTTGTTGAGCCCATAGAGAAGACATTGATTTTATTGTATCTTTCTGTTTTTCATGCGACATCTCTTGCTACTTATACTTTGAAAATGTTGCTTTAGAAGAATTTAAACTCGAGAATGTTTACCCCAAATAAAATCAAATATTCATCGTAATCCTGTCTTAAACTTGTGAGGGGAATTTAAGGTTACGTTTCTGAATGTCACTAATTAATAAGATTTTAATGTCTTCATGTCAAAATTATCTAGTTATAAAGACATGATCAAAGGATATTTGGAGAGAGAGAGAGAGAGAGAGAGAGATTTATGTTCACTCCTTGATGGATATAAAAAATACACAAGTCCGCCGTTGCATCATATAACTTACATTGAGTTTTCCCTTAACAGAAACTTTCGAGATATAAAGCGTCAAAGATTTGGAATTCTGGCCAATTTATGTGAGATATGACAAATGATAATATATAGTTGTTCATTGTTTAGATAAACATTTTTTCTTCAGTAATTATGCACGTGTATACAAAAAATTGATTGTTATTCTGTGTCCTATTGCATTTTTAATAGACTTTTGGTATTTACATGTTTTAGACTTGACGACGATACCTTAACTTCTAACGCTTTCTTTTAGGCTTAGGAATGGGACAAGCTTCGCTTTCTTGCTCAGTCGTCATTGGATATGCCTTTCCAGACCATAGTGGGATTGCTATGGGAATAACTACATCTGCTATTGGGGTGGAAATGTTGGCTAGTGGTCCAATCCACCAGTACTTCTTTAATACATATAGTCTTCGAGGAACTTTTCTCCCCTCCGCTGGCATTGCATCTCACGTAATACCCTGTCATGTAACACTTTTCAGAAGAGAATTCTTCTAATATTATATACAAAGTGGAATACGAAATTTATTAATTATAAAACGTGAAAAAAATATAAAAAAGTATGAGAGATAATCAAGATAAGATATCAACTAACTTATTTAGTAAGACCATCAGGTTACACTAGTCATATAATTTTTTATTTGAACTTTATTGCAATGTAGAATTGCAATATTCTTCATCATAAACAATGTCTCAAATAAGCTGTTTTTCATAGATATTACCTTATTTACATACTGATGAGAACATTTCACTTAATTATTAGCTTTGCATATCAACGTCTTTTTATTTTGAAAAAACTTTAATCTGGAAGCCTTCGAATATAATATTCTCTAACTGTCTTCCTCTGTTTTGTTTTGAACCTTATCCTTTAATCGTTCGTGAAACCTGTATGAAAAAAAATAAAAATTAAGATAAAGAAAAATCAGAATTTGATATACTGCAGATATTACATTGGATTCACGTACCGTCTTTCTTGAAAAAATGGTTCTTTGAGTCATGTTCTAAATGTTTGAAATAAATGAATCATAAAAAAAACAGGAGAGAAGCATTATCATTAAAGTTATAATTCTAAATCACTTTAATGAAAATTTTGTGTTAATATATATATATATATATATATAAATACCTCTTGTCCCCTGCGTCTCAAAATGGCCGAAAATGTGTAAATGATAGGATTCAATGCCGAATTTATCGGTAGAACTACGACAATGACCCAAGCATATACCTTAGGGGTGACATCAATGCTCATAAACGTCAAAAGACCTGCAATGGACCACAAAAAATTGATTTCCTTTGGTTTTCTTTCTAGAACTATTCACGTTTCTGAAATATACATACATGATTCTTATCAAAGAGATCAAAGTAGATACCTTGAATAAGTGATGGATGACGACTATTCATTATGTTTAAACCATAATATTGTCAATCGGTTCAATGAAAGTTAAATGGAAGTTAGAATTCTCGAAAAATTTATCACCACACAAATAGCCCTTCACTGAGTACACCTTTCCGTAGACAACGAGAAGAATTTTGGATTAGAAAACTAGGGACAGACTTTCCCTATGAATGTAATCACAATGTCGATAGTGTTGGAAATTTTTCAAGTCCGCAGTGTAACAATGTACATGTATGATTATGTCTTTGGGACTTTTCATTTGCTATGTTCATTAAATAAATTGTATTTTAGAAGAACTTGGATTTAATTCTACAAGTGGTAATCCAACTTTTACTCATAGTTCCCTTTCTGAAGAAAAATATTCTTCATAATCATATGTCAGTTTTAAATATTTTTGATATCCCAAAGATCCAAAATGATTCTGAACCACCATATTTATACCGGATTTCGAAACTTGATAAGAATCTTTACAAACAAAAATACATAGCGGGTTCAAGTAAATGTTCAACCAAGCCTTTTTTCTTTACTCCTCACAAAGATATATTTACATCCAATGAATATTTTTCCCTTATTTCTTGTGAAGACCATTGCCATTAATCCGTGCATGAGAAACACTGAGCAAGCCACGTGTGTAGGTAGTTTTCTTGAACAATGGCTGTTCCATCAGTTTTACATACAGTGACATATTCATCTTAAAACATTAGTTAACAAATTATACTTTGAATGATGTTTAATACAGATGTAAATATAAACTTTAAAATGCTTTCTTTGTTTGTTAGTACGGAAATTAATGTCGCAGAATATTGCAGAAAAAAAAGTATTTTTGATGCAATAGCTGCGGCATTAATTCCCGTACTAACAACCAAAAACAAAAGCATTTCATTATTTGAATTTACAGTAGAACTAGTACTAGTGAAGGAGAAACTTCAAGAGTACTATGCTACAATATATTCAAAAGGAGTTGTAAATCAGATGTTGATATTGAAAACTTCCAAGGAACTATTGGACAATTTGAAATCATTAGATTTTATCAAAATCAACAGCTAAAAAACTGTTCAACTTGATACAAAACCATTCCCCATCACAAAATTAAGTCCAGGTTTTTCGATATCACTGAAAGCTGTTTTTTTTCAATAAAAATGGAACTCATCAATTTACACACCTCGTTATTGGTCAATTGCAAATTATTTTGTTAAAAACATTCTGATTGTAAACACTAGGTCCTATAATGTCGACATCAAAAAGATGCTTGAGTTTCTAATTGACAATATTTATGTTGTTTGTGGAGACCAGGTCTTCCAACAATCAATGAAATTCCCATGGGTACCAACTGCAACCCTTTATTAGCATACATATTTTTGTATTCATATGAAGCAGAATTTTTTAAAAATCTTATGTGTGAAAGGAAGAAAACACTTGCTGTGACCTTCAACTCGACATTTAGATATATCGACGACGTATTGTTAATTCTTATGTCGAAACGATATATCCTGGTGAGTTTGAGATGAAAGATACCATAAAGTTTGACAATTCTGTTTAAAATTTGGATATTTTACTTGAAAAAGACGTAAATGGTAATCTAACAACCAAGCTCTATGATAAACATGATGACTTGAACTTTTCTATCGTCAACTTCCGTTACTCATTCAGCAATATACCTTCATCACCTGTATACGGAGTTTATGTTTCTCAGTTAATTCAATACGCAAGAGCATGCTTTACATTTGAACAATTTCGGGAAACGAGATATTTTATTCACAAACAAGTTGATGATTGATTGATTGATTGAATATTGTTTAACGCCGAGTGGGCACTGAATTGACCTACGGATTTTTCCGTTACTTCCCGATCATGTCAAGTAGCACATGGCGGGAGTGACCGGTCGGCAGGAAATGCTAACTCCTACATGGCACCTGATCCCACCTCTGATGGTTTGGAGGTCCGTGTTTGTACTGCTCCTATTTTGTATTGTTTTTATGGACTTTTGATCTTGAATACTGTTCGTTAGCCCATATATTTCATTCATAAAAGTTAAACTTACATGTATTAAAAATCGTTTATCCATACATTTTATTCAAATGTGAAATAAACATACCAATAACTCCCACTGGTATCCAGCAGAGCATATCAGTCAAGGAAACAGCGATTAAGTTTTCGCCAAATCCATTTCTCTCCTCTTTTGAGCTGTTCATGTAGATTTTAAATTCTTTCCCATTCGAACAACATCAGTGAAGACTTGTCCAATAAGAATTGTAGTAAAAATAAGAAAATTGGCTCCAACAAATATCCCCATAGAGTATTCCCAACCAGGTTTACTGATAACAGAGAGTGGCAAAGATATGCATATTCCTGAATGTGAGTAATAATCCTTGAAATACTCACTTCCGAATAATTGCAACAACGATAGGAAAAGGAAAACGCCCAAACTAAACCTGATGTAAGTTTAGCAAACCAGACTCTTTTATCTAGTACAGAGAATGGAAAGCGAACCGCGATAATTCTGTCTATAGTTATCAAAAGAACAAGCAATGCAGATGACTCGCCTGAAAGAGTCGCTAAAACACCAGAAAAGGTACAAAGCTTTCCATGTCTCCACAAATCATCCTCAAAACAATATCGACCACTGAGTGACAAATTGGCACCTGCGATGATGTAGAGATAAATCCCCATCAAAAGATCTGCAAATCCGAGATTTATTGAATATAAGTCGAAAGAATTGATTGATTTTGATTTCAACACAAGACCACGATAAATAAGACCCAGGAAGTTTCCAAACACAGCCAGAAAAGCTATGTACCAAATGATGACTCCAAGAAGTGGTGTGTCGATTAAATTGTTGCAAGAGGATATTTCGTTAACAGGAGCAGAACAATGCATTTTGCTGACAGCCTTTGGTTTGGCACAGCAAAGTGTGTAGGAATCCACTTGCAGATATTGAATACTTATCAGACCATCAAACATTCCCTCTACCACCTTGACATTGTTATGATGAATATAAAGGTACTGTAAATTAGAGAGATGTAGAAAATGGCTACGTTTAAGATAAAGAAGATTATTATTTGAAAGATCTAAATGAACAAGTCTTGTAAGGACTGAAAAAGCTTCATCGTGAACATCAACTAAATGATCATTTCCAATTTTTAGAAAAAGAAGACTTCGCAAATCTACGAAGTCATTTTCTTGAATTACGCTAATTTTATTATAAGATAGATCAAGATACTATAAACGTGCTTTGGAAGCACTAAAATCTGATGTAAAATTCACTGTTTCAATTAAATTATGTTGTAAATATAAAATCTGATTAAAAGATAACACATGCCAGTTAATAAGAAGGTTATGGCATAAGTCTAAAGTAACTGTTCTCAGGAATGCATCAGGTTGAAAAGCTAAATTACAAAAACTGAAATTGATAACTGTATGGTAAAATCGTTGAATGATGTAAGGAAATCCAACGGTTTCTGTCATGTTAACATGGACACCTAGTATCCTGGGAATTTTACTCTCGTTTACAAATTGTACCGAACTTTTATGAACAAAAAATTCAAACTTATGATCAAAATTATACAAAATGGAAAAAACTAATGTTTTGAAATGAACTGTTTTCAATGCGTACAATTCTTATATGATTATTTTTGTCGACAATGAGTGCAAAATTTATAGTTCTATGGCTTATAACCAAATGTTCTATATTCAAAGAAACGGAGATGTTTAATTTGTCGATTTTACAGTGATGTATTTCAATTGCTTGTACATTTGTATAAAATTCATCAAATATAACTTCATCCTGGGTGAGACCAGTAAGAATGATAGACGTGGCAAAGTCTGGAGCACTTAAGGAGGAGCAATTAAAAGATAGACCAGAGCAGGAACAGTTCTTGGGACAGGAAAGAAAACATTGATTTGGCAAGCAACTTTCACATTCTTCATCATCATAACAAATATTCAAACGAGGAGTAGAGAGTCTCCCGTCTTCATTTACTGTGCAGTTGTTAAATTTGTTGAGGGACGGTGTTTTACTGGCTTCTTTTGATATCGATTGCCGTCTGCACTGAGTTTGTAAACATTCAAAATCTAAAAATAAGAATAACTATCATTGATCAATAAAAGTTCGAACTGTCAATGATTCATTTTCATTTGAAAAGTTGAAATTTGTAACAATATCTTTTTTCGATTCCACGAAAAAGTTGGTGACCTTAATAACCTCAGATAACTTGCGATTCCTTAAATTTTTCGAAGCGCAAATCTTTTCCACATTTATTTATATATTTTATTAAATGAAATATGAAGACAGCAAACCGCAATGAAAGTCAATAGTTCATTAAAACTGCAAATTTGGAGTTAAGCAAAATAGGGACCTCTAAATTATATCATTGAAAGAGCAAGCATTCCTTGTTGGCCATTCACGCCAACCATATAACCATCATTTGTTGCTGTTTAACGTCCCTCTTTTTCGCTCATTTGAAAACACCAAAACTTGCCGGAGGAAGGCTGCAAATTGTGTTCTTTACTCGGAACTTGTGGTCATTGAGCAGTGAGGGATCTTTTTCGTGCCAGAACCTACTCCGACACAGAACCTAGGTTTATAGGTCTCATCTGAATGACCGGTCTTCATGTCCCATAATGGGATTCGAACCCGCGGCATAAGGATCAACTCCTTACACTGCAACTGTAGAGCAGATGCCCCAACCACTGCACCAAGCGGACGACGCTCCTTGTCATGATTGTTACATTTGTTAGTTATTTTATGTGTTTATTTATTTGTGCATTGGTTTAAATTACAGTTATATATATTTTTGAAAGTTTAATTAATGAACTTTTGCAGTGTTTCTCGTCCTCTCCTCCGAGGCAGTCATGTTGAAAATCACAAACTTTGGTAAAGGGAACACACTCATTGCGGTCTGAATTGCAAAGAAGTTCATCTGGACCACAACTCTCTGAAAAAAATTAATTAAAAAAATTTAAACATGGAAATGTTTGCAAGGTATCTCATATCTGCATTTGAATTTTTTTTATCCTCAGATTATGCTACTTACAACTGAAATCAAAAGATAGCAGTTGACAATAGAATGCCTCCTCGAAGGAGGAAAAAATTCAAACTGTTTATATAAAAATATTTTTATAAGGTTATGAAACTTTTAAAAAAAATTATTTGTATTAACCTGAAAATGTGAATATGTGATATGTGTCAAATTATTTTTTTCAGGCTAGGAAAATTATGTAGTCCTCAATTGTATTTTTTTTGTCTATGCTGTCTTAGTCATATATAATATATATATGTACCATCTTAAGACCCCATTGGGAATAAGCATGTTTTATATATTGCTTTCATGGGTTATCCTAGACAAAGATTGATTAAAATATGTTAATTTGTGTTGCATGTGATAAGGTCCGGTTCTGGGATCAGTATAAATCTGTGATTTTGATAACTGTGATAATATCTGGGTGATATTGTTTTAATGTGATAGCTACATATATGTGCTAGAACTTTTAAGCAATCCCAAATTGATTTTTTAATGTAATTTATATAATGATTTGTTTTGAAGTTGACTCTTTGCCTGAATAATAATAATAATAATAAAAATAATTGTAATGATAAATATATTAATGGAAATGTCATTTAATCAGTCAAACAGAAAAAAAAAATAGAAACGATTTTATCAAATATCTTAGACTAACCTCCTGCTTATTAATAAATACATGTATAAATACATGTATTTATATGTGTCTAGCTTTTATTATGGAGAATGAAAATATTTTTTTCAGACTAGACTCATTTTTTTCAGTTCGCACTTACCTCAAAAACTAGAATACATGCACGTTTAAATGAAGATTTTATTAGTTTCCTTTTACAAAATATATACTAACGACATTTTCTTTCCGTGATAGATATAATTATCGTAGACAAAAACAAGCCCATAAGGTCGACCATCAAACAAAGATCGAAACACAAGCTGAAATACGGGAAACAAATTATAGCAATGTGTCAGCTTTAACTTCCGTTGAAAACTTCCAATAATATTTTCAATGACAGAGAAAAAGAACAGAACATTTCTACACTTTTTTGTTCATATATTCTTTGGAAGAAATGTTTATATGCCTTGATTGATGCAAAATTTCATGGTAATCGTCCTATACAATAATGTTCTTTTAGAATACTAAGCATTCTATTGCATATTACTCTTTCTTCAAAAAAGAAAATTAGAGCTTTATTTTGTTGTAATGGATCATAAAAGTATAAGGGACATGCAGATTTATCCTAAAATCACATTTCAAGATCAAAATGTGATCCTCGGACATGCAGCTTATATGACATGATGCATTCTAAAATGTTATTTTAAAAAAGGTTTTCCAATATTAGTATTTATTCAAATCTCTTATGCTTTTAAATCAAGTTGTACCTTATTGTATTCATTAATGAAAAAAATAGATAAAAAATTAGATTTCTGCAATTTATTGTTTAAATAAAAATAATGACCCATTGTTTTGGTAGATTGGTTAATTTCACAAGTTGTGGGGATGTTATTTCGTTTATACTTTTTACACAAAAGGGAACATAACTTTGGTACAATAGTTTATTAAATTGTGGAGGATGTTAATTCGTAGATGATTATGAGAGGTAATCAAGATAATTTGGTTTAATAAAGCAAACTAAAAGATTTTGTGTCCCCTGTCAAAGAGAAAAAAAGTAAAAATACTTAAAAAAAATTAATGAGTATTTGAAAAATAAAATGTACGGTCAACCTTGACCAAATGCTTTTGGTCTTTGAGTCAAAAGTGTAGTCTCTGTACATGTTTGAAAAATTATGCCAAACAAATGGGGAGATGTGGTATTAAATTAAATTAAAAACTAATATTATCATCAGGAAAATGTTTTATAATGCATGGCTTTTAACCATGTCCTTTGACCTTTTGATCTTAAAGCAATTTTTTGGCAATTAGAAGTTAAGATATAAAGCCTTACTGAAAAATACATCAGAAAAATTTTGACATATCGTCCGGAAACAAAAGTTTTGCACATAAAAGATAAGCTGCAGATCTGTAGCGTTATGGTTTTATATATAAGTCTTTGACCATAAAGCTACCGATACAGCAAAAAATCTTGCGCCGTAAATTGTACATTTTTGGCAGTACGGGATCTGTATCGTAATGGTCGAAGACTAATATATAAAATCAAAACGCTTCAGTTCTGCAACAAATAAAAGATATATGAAATCTTTATCTCTGATCTGTTGACCTTAAAATCAACAGATGTCTTCTTTTGACCAGAAGCACTTGCTATATTAGAATTCACTCGAAACGCTTAAAGGCTTTTCGACATGTAACCATAACGTCGTGAGTTCGAATCCCATTGTGGGACATGGGGACCAGTCCTTCCGATGAGACCGAAGTGCAGTGTCGCAGTAGGCGCTCGCATGAAAGACCCCTCATTGCAAAATGGCCCTTAGGTCCGAGTATTGCATAACATTTGTAGCTCTCCACCGGCAAGTGGTGGCTTCTCCAAATAGAGAACACCAAACACGTAACGAACGAATATCGGTTTAACGAACGGTAAACTTGTTTACATTGTGATTACCTGTGTAACTGACGAAACGTACGGACGAATCACACGTAAAGAAAAATTAAAAATATTTGTCAATTTGATAAGTATAATCGCTTTGGTGTTCCATGTACCAGTACGATATAAATATATGTTCAGGTGTGTTTTTATTGATTCCTTTTAATTAACTTATAAATGAAAATTAATCCATGTTATATTAAAGCATTAGCAAACCAGAGGGGGGTTCCGGGGGTTGAACCCCCACTTATTTTTGTACAGAGAGAGAGAGAGAGAAAGAAAAGCTTTTCTGTAATAGATATTTATACGTCTAATCATTTGAAAAATAAAAAAAAATCGCTGTCCTTTCTGCTCGCTAGGTCTGTAGATTTTTGCGTATTAGCTTTCCTCCATGTACCTTCACAATCTGTCTAAGGGCTCCGAACATCCACAAGTAACATGCAGGGAAGATTCCATCGAAGTCTAGCTATACCATTTTTAGACCATCTTCAGAAGTAACTAACTTTTAGAAGTATGCATTTTAAATATTTTTAATCAATATAGAAAAATGTTAAAATGTTCCTGTAGTATGCAGAAGGAGGGGGCTCATTTTTTCTGAGAATAATCTTTTGCTGCGGTTTTAAAAAAATATTTTGTTTTGGAAGCTCCCTTCACATCTTTTGTTGCTTGAAAATACGCAGATTCAAGATTGAAAGTAATGTACCGACAGAAAAGTGACACAAAGCCCCCCCTCTACCCCTCCCAATTTTAAAAAGTGGTATATAGGTTTTTTTTTAATTTTGTTTATGTTTGTCTATGTGTTTTTCTTTTTTTGCTTGTCCAATGTTTTTGGAGCCCCCCTTTCTTATAAATGAAGCTACGGACTTGAAGTGGCCAAGGTGTGATTCTATGCATGAGTGCTGGGTACATCGACCTGCCCCCCCCCCCTTTTTCAAAAATTGCTGGATCCGTCCATGTTAAAGGATGACCTTTGTTTATTACGATAATGTGTTATACATATGGCACGCCAAATTCACAAAAATTAGCAAAACATAGTTTCACAGTCGATAAACTAGGTTTATTGGTTGCAAACTATAGTTTACGGACTGAAACTATAGTTAACAAGCTGAACGTTAATCTATATTTTATATCTGTAAATCATAGTTAACGCGATAATCTACGTTTCAGTAACCGTAAACTAAACTTAACACCGAAAACAATTATTTGCGGTTGCAAAACATAGATTATCTGATAAATACAGTTTCACGATTTGTAAACCATGGTTTACAGCTCTTAAATATAGTTCACGATCTGATAAATATAGTTTCACGATTTGTGAAACTATGATTAACAACTCTTAACTATAGTTCACGGTTCACGATTGTAAATTATAGTTTACAGACGTGAATCTATGTTTATCAACAAAATCTATTGTTAACGTTTTCTTACAGACCGATAAACTTAGATTGGCATTCGTAAACTATAGTTAACAACTGTTAAATATGGTTTTACAGATGAAAAGTATAGTTAACAAATTGGAAGTCTGGGGGCTGCATTAAAAGCCCCAAGAGGGTCCAAGACAAAGCCTGGTGGAGATCCAGGGGCGAAGCCCCCGAAAATGTAGGAACTCTATAAGAAATTAGAGGTGTTTTCCTGTTGATTTGAAGATAATACATAATACAAACAAAAATCAAATGGGGAGGGGGCGCACGTCCTGCACGCCGGTGCTGGATCCGCCTTTGAAATAATTACAAAATAAATATAAAGCGGGTGATGGTATTTATAAAGTAGTAATACGGTTAATATCGTCGAGATACGTTCGTTCGTTGCGTGTTTGGTGTTCTCTAATAAGTGGAAAACGAGAGGACGTTAAACAAGATACAATCAATCAATCAATCAATCGAAATTACACAAGAAAAAGTACAGAATGTATGAATTATAATCCCTGATAAATATCCCCTAAGTTAAAGTGATGGACAATAATAAAAAAAAATTAAATATTGCTCTAATACCTTGAAGCTAACCCCAACAGGTAGAATCGCAGAAGACGTGGTAAATTTTACGAAAGACGAATTTCTGTGTGTATTGAGATAATTCGTAAAATCATATGGTTCAAAATAATTCGTGATGTATGCAACAGCCATTCCTGCATCAGTGCCAATAAAAGATGACGGTACTGTAGACATCGATGTTCCATTGACAGCAAGATTTCTGAACTAACAATGTCACTCATTTGTAATAAGTCGCTATGATTGAAGCTTGTGGTGGCCTGTACAAACATGTCGTCAAGGTTATAAACCATTTCTGTAACATCTGCAGGGAATCCGACTTCTATGAAAAAAAAGAAAAATAAATCTTTAAAATAAGATGAATCTGTGAATGAAAACAAGTTTCATTAGTTAGAAAATATAGATGAATTAATGTATATATATTGGATTCCAGAACACAAACCCTTACAAACAAAGACACATAGCAGGTTCCAGGAAATGTTCTACACACCCTTTTCTTTACTCCTTTCTAAAAATATTAGCCAAAGTGAAGGAGATACTAAAGAAACTCTGTGCCACAATATATTCAAAAAGTGGTGTAAATAAGATATTCCAAGGATCTTTCGGACAACTGCTTTTTCAATAAAGAATAGACTCGCTAATTTTCTTACCTTGTAATTTTCAAAATAAGTATGTTAAAAACAATTCTGAATTTACACAATTACTCTAAAGTTGATTTTAAAAATATACTTGTGTTTCTTAGTTACAATATCTTGTGGGTTTTGGCAGCCAATTCTTTCACAATCTATGATCATGGAATTCCATGGGTAGAAATTGAGCCCGGTTATAGACAGACCTATTTTTATGTTCATATGAAGCAGAATTTGTCAAAAATCTAACAGTGAAAAGATATCCGGCCTGATCTCGACATTTAGAAATATCGACGACATATTATCAATTAACAATGGTTATTTTTTATGTTCATACGATATACCACAGTGAGTTTGAAATAAAAGATACAACAGAACCAAAGTGCAAGGATGATCCAGATATCAGCATATCTGGATCCTTCAAACGGCTCTCCCTTCTTTCTCAATGTTCATTTCGCCAATGCTTTTTGTTCTTTAGTGAAACAAGTTTTTAAAATTCAAATATGATCACAAAAAAACTATACACAACACCTCCCGCAAAGTACAGAGTTATTGTTTTTAAACTTCGTCAAGGAACATTGGTTTTCATCAGTTATATTTGTTGTATTAATTTGAAAATATCATACCATTCTATAAAGTATACGTAGTTTTTTTTAATAAATACATTTATAAGAGTGAACACTTCTAAGTTTTGTTAAGTGTACATCCCATGATAAACTAGCATGACAAGGCAGTTTCTTTTTACTTACCTGTTAGGTTTATGGAACGAATGCGTCTTATACTCCATATGTCTGCATTTTAAAATGCCTTGTTGAGATAACAGAAGTCCAAATCAGCCCTCACACCACAAACAAGAACGTTTCTTCCAGGGTAAACTCCCTTTCTCTGTGTTACCCATCCACATGTATCATTTTCAAAACTACAAGAGGCTAAAATGAAAGACGATGCGACAAAATTAAGTGGCAAACAAAAAAAATAATTATTTTAAAAAGAATAACCTGGCTTGGGTACAAGGAGGGAAATTTGAATAAATATCTCGTACGTTTGTTAAGACTGCCTTATGAGCATTGAATAAGTATACGTTTGTTAAGACTGCCTTATGATAATTTGTATGAAGAATTGACTTTATCCTTTATTTGTTTATATTTTTTACATGAACAAAATGACTGCATTTACTTTAAATTTACTGTTATTTAAATGAAGATAATGAAATGTTCAATTTCTCTTATCAAATTCCTTGAAAAGTATTTTCATTAATGCGATGACATACCAAAATATTCTTATTAATATGTCAAATAAATGTTAGGAGATATAATGCAGCATTAAAGGTTTTGAAGGAATGCAATTTTGAAAGGAATATAAAGAAAGAGAATACAGTAAAACTCGGTTATAACGAAGTTACTGGTACTTATGAAAATATTTCGCTATATCCGTAATTCGTTACATTCGTATAAAGACTTCGTTGAATTTATATTGCTGGAGATCGTAGATAACTTCACTATATCCGTGAAATCGCAATATTCGTGTTCGGTCTAAACGACTTTTAATGTAGAACTCAAGGTCAAATTCCGTTGAATTAATACAAATGCAGAGCAAACATGGGCTTCGGTAGCTTCAAAAGTGGGATCAGGTGCCATAGAGGAGTGAGTATTCCCTTTCGACCGCCGTGATCGGGCAAATAGAAAACACATGAAAACAATTCAGTGGGAAAATAATGACCTTACAATTTGTATGAAAAACGTCAAACAACATTCGTCTTTATGATAGATAGTATGGCTGATACTGACATTGTATCGAACATAATATTCACCTGTTTACCTGATACTGTTTTGTGATAAATATCACAATTTTTGTATATTAGGCAACATCAACGAAAGCTTGAGCTTTTAGGCAATCAGAAAAGTTTATGTTACAATTCGATTTACGTGCAATATATAAAATCAAGGAATAAGTGATAAGCTAGAATCTCTGAAAATTTTGAAAGCACAATGGTCAGTAAAATACTATGCTTGAGATAATATAATTACTTTATTGACATTTTGTATTTATAGTTATCAGGTAAAATTAAGCACAGTACATAACTGGTCTCTGTGTTGAACTTAATAGTCAATTCTTCTAACGTGTCACGAGGGATTGATATTTGGTATGAATATATATATTTATTATCAGTCGTATTCAAGAAATTTGCTCTAACATAGAGGCGTCACTACCCTTCAGGACTTCATATTTACACCTTTACACGGAACTCAGGGCCATTGAGCCATGAAGAAATTTATATTGTGTCATTAAAAGGCGTCTCAGTTTTTAAGATCTCATTCGAAGAACTCGCAACTTTTACTTCAAAGTGCCACAAGTTTGGCAAAGGCACGTTTACTACCGTTTTCGTCTACTTTGGTCATTTGCTGCCGTGATTCGAAGAGCTTCCGATTATTGAGCGAGCACTTTTATCGTAAAACAACTATTTGGCACTCATCCATTTGAAATATTTTGTAATATATATACCGTGTACCTGATTATTTTCGCCCTTTCAAATTATTTTTGCCCCGTCTTTAATTCGCCCAGCCACAGTTCCGAAATAATACTGCATTCTTTGAATTCGCCCCGTTTTAAATTCGCACAACCGCGGATAGGGATAATGGGCGAAAATAAAACGCGGGCGAAAATTTCCCTGTATTGAGTATAATAATTTTGAAAAAAAATCATATGAAATAATAAATGAGTTTAGTAAAATCGATGGTTCTTAAGCGAAAGACCATGTCGTACATATATAATGATTGGTAATATATTCGTTTGCTTCCACTGATCTAATCAAAATTCAGTGTGTTTCCTTTAGTTTACCCATCGGTTAATCAAATACAAGTATAATGATTTATGCTATTTTTGTTACCCATTTCCTTTATTAACTTGAATGCTTCCCGGACTATTTTAAATGTACTTTAAAATCTTTTATTATACCTCTACTGTAATTACTCTATATAAAATTAATACCATAAAACTGTCTATTTCCCAGTGAAGAGACAATTTCCCTCATCTGAAGACTACTCCCTGGAAAATCAGTGCTACTCCCTGGGACTACTCCCTAATGAATATTTATTAGTAATTTTTGACCAATCAAAGTGTTCAGTGGGCGGAGCGTTCGAGAAATCTCGAGTCTGTGACGTCATGTTATTAGCAATGTATCTATGACGTCAAAACATTTCGACATGCGATGATCATGTCAAAATCATACGTTTGAACTCTAGCATAATTACAAATACATGCGGTTAAACAGATTGTATGATGATTAATTCATCGTGTCCTAAAACAATTAAATTATTTTTTAAAAGTATTTTCACTGACACTTCGAAATCTATTTAACCGCATGCATTTGTAATTATGCCTATACCGTGTTTTTTAATGTCGGAATATAGGGTAAAAAAATTAAATCGCCTATAATTGTTTCGGTATAATAAAACAGTTATGGAATGTGAACTCGAGAAATAGCAAATTTATTTTCCCCTCGGCAGAAAACTATTTCCCTCGGCGGCTTCGCCGCCTTGGGAAATAGTTTCCTTCCTCGGGGAACCATAAATTTGCTATTTCTCTCGTACCCATTCCATAACTGTATAATAGAGTCTAAACAAATACAGGAAGTGTTATAAAGAGGAAAGGTTTTCTTCTAAGTATAATACTGAAGGCATCAGGTGGTAGAGATCAAAGTAGTAGTTTGCACATTATCAAATACTGGTCTTTGATGTGATATCCGACAGCAGAAGTACATACCTAGTAAAATTAAAGTTCTATAATATCATTTATTTGTTGTCAACATTTTAAAGAAATATTTGTCAATTGTCCATATTTGAAGATGAATCAATTTCTCATAGCTATATATTACAGTGAAAAATTTAACTTTTAACAGCTTGAGTTTTCAAAGTTTTGATTTTTAAGGTTGTATTTTGTGGTAATAGTGCAACATACGCAACCATGATGAATATTTTTATGAATCAACACCTGAGATGACATCCACTTTTATAGAATTCACTATAATTTAAAGTTGATTAAAAATAAATCTAGGGGGCTTTCAAGGACCTCCTAAAAAAAGCGGTACATTACGTTTAGAATTTAATTGCTATTTTCACACTTCAAAACCAATTAAATTAACACAACAGTAGACTTTTTCGTAAATATAGTATAAGATGTTCGTTAACTGTTTGATATCTCAATATATATTTTACCAAGAAACACAACATTTTACTGTCTGATTTTGGGGGGGGGGGTGTTCAATATAAAACAAAATTTCGACTCTTTCCAGCTTTTGTGCAGTACTTTGAAAATGACGGATACCAAGGATTTACACATTACGATAAGAAGGCTATGGGTTCCTTTACCTATGTAGTCGAGTTTTACGAGGGGTGTGCAAAAAGTTCGCGAACTGTCTCTATATTTAAAGAATCACAATTCAATTCAGAATGAAATTTGTCAAACATAGCGTCATGAATACAAATGATCTGAAAATAACACATGTAAAGAAATTATTTGCTCCATGTTTGTGATGTCACATTGTAAAAATGACGTCAATATGTAGATCACTTGTGACAAAAAATGATTGACTCAGTCGTACGAACTGCTGTAAAGTTAAACTTATGTCTTGAAATTCCTTTGCAGTTTTATATAATAATTTGTACAAGTTTTATGTTGACAAAACACTTGCAAGTAATGTAGCCTTAAAATGAAATTTGTTTTGTTGCCCCATTAAAACAAGCTGGTGAAGAGAGCTGTCCTTAGTTGAGCAATTTGTTATAAAAAGATCGGTATCTAGACAAAAACACACTCGCTTGGAACATCATAGGCGAAAAGGGGTACCTACAAGAAGTAAACATATCCCGCTGACCAACAGGTATGAAAACAAAGGCTTAACAATTGGTATAATTATGTATGAAAATATCATTCAGAATAAATCATATTTTTAGAATATTAAGAATGTTTCAAAACCTGATCAGATCGTTTGATTTTAGAAAGAAAGAAACGAATATTTCTAAATCAATCAGTGTCTGACTAATTTAAATTTAATTAAATTTTTAGTTTCTTTTCTAAGAATATATTTCTTAATTTCTTTTTTCGCAAAAGTATAACAATATAGATGCATGCCCGTGCATGTTTAGACTTGAAAAGAAAATAAACCCTTAACTGTTTCCACCAATTTATTGTTAGCTCATCTTATTCACATCTTTATTTCATAACTAAACGTTTACGATTAGTATCTTTTTCATTGCCTCGTTACTAATGTTGCTAGCTTTTTTCAATATTTAATTTAAAAACAATTAAAAATTACATAATTCAAAAATGGTTATGTTAGAAAATTTATTCATTCAAGAAAAGGTTGTTCGGAAAAAAGTACTTATACTAGATGATTAATTACTCATGCAATATATTTAAATGATTAAAAATTTTGAAAAATTATTTATCTATGAACATTATATACCGAAGAAAACATATTTGCATAGTTTTGGAAGAAAAAAAATTATCTATTGGATGTTACGTAAAAGAAACTAACCTGAATATTTAGTTTTCGCATCAGATACAGTGATAGTAATACACAGGACAAGTAATATGAGTATCATTTTAAAACACTCAGTAAACTACATTCCAAGAAATGTATTATCCTGATATAGTAAACATATATGATGCAATGCAGAATATTGCAAACATCAAAGAAACATATAGCAAAATTTATAACCAGTAATTTGAGGAAATCAATAAACATAGATTTACCTGGTATAACGTTTTTAGTCATCTTTATTTTCTGACATTCATTTATCATGATCAGTCGCATACATCTCACTCAAGTGTATGACATGAATATACATGTTAACATTAAATGTAGACACAATCAATGATATATATTCAACAACATGCTTTAAGAACTAAATAAATGACCCTCTGCTCTAGATTTCACTTTTTTTAAATTTAAATTTCCAAACATTGATTTTCAGCTATAGCTTCAAATGAAAGAAGGTATGAGATATGAGGTACTGCTTTTTTTGGCAAAAGTGACTATGATGTCAGATCATGATGTAAAGACATTTTTACGTAGAAAATATAAAAATAATATTAAGTATAACACATATTCAAATCATATTAGAAAACATGACAAGGCACTGCTTCTTAAGACAGAATATTTACATCCACTGAATAGTGTTTTCTTTATTTCTTAAGAAAACCCATTGCGAAAATCAGTGCATGAACTCATGTCGCCTGTACAAATTTCTTGATCAGTGGCTGTTCCATTAATGAAACGTATAAAGACGTTCGCATCATTAATATACAATAATTAAACTTTCTGATCCTTCTTTAAATGATTATTCTAATGCAATTATTTTGTAAAACACGTTTTGATTGGCTACTGCACTGATGTTTGAAGCAGTAAAACGAGCATTAACGAGGCAGAAAGCTTTTCATTGTGACGTCATAATAGAGCGACGCAAAATCACAATGTTCCGTGACGTATTTCATGTAACAAAATTCAACAAAATAAGACGTAAACAACAATCAAAATGCATGGATTGCATTAGAATGGGAATAATTTATCTTCTAATTTGGTATTTGCGACCGTTAATGTTGATTTAACGGTCGCAAATACCAAATAAGAAGATAGGTATTCCCTTATTTAAACAGATATAAATATAAACAATAAAATGTCTTTCTTTTTTTGTTATTACTGGAATTAACGGTCGCAGATATTGCAGAAAAAATTTACATAACCCGCTTACGCGGCATTGGACATTTCAAGACAATAATATCTTATATAAATATTGCATGTAGTTGAGTGTAACATTGAAAATTTTCACCCTTCGAAAACCATTGTCAACCTCGGCTGCGCCTCGGTTGACAATGGTTTTCTTGGGGTGAAAATTTTCAATGTTACTCTCAATTAAATGCAATATTTATTATATTATACTGAATGTTTTATACAAATACATATTACAGTGAACCGTGCGCGCATAAATTCCGCGCAGTCGCTATTTTTTGTAATACCACCCGTCGTCTAGCAATGTTGACTGTTGCTACGCAGGAAGGCGGGGCTTATTTATTCAGCGGGTGGTAGTGTTTTTTATCAAATGTTTCTGGACGAATCAGATTCGAGTAATTTACATGAAAGTATAATATTGTCAAATCTCGCCTCGATCTCTTCAGTGGAAACAGAATTAGATGAACACCCTTCAGTGGCTAGCAGAAAGCCGTGCCATAAATATAATAGAAAAATGTATGGAAAGTTCTAAATTGCACGATTAATCAACGCATTAATGAAATCAAAACGAAACCAAAATATGAAATAACCAACAGATTAATTTTCATTTTCATTTGTAAATTTTTATAATATGCATCTTAATGTTCAAACGATGATACATATTTCAAAATGCAATATTTCTTTTTTATTAAAAAGATAAGTTTATTTTCAAATAAAGCGATTTATGTTAAAAATTTCATGTATGTATTTTTGTGGATGTCAATGTATTTATCTTTTAATTATTTTACAAACCTTTAATTTGTAAACCCGAGTCTTCCAGTGATCCAGTTTTATCGCGTCCATAAATTTTGTCAACGGCTTAGCTGTTTTGCCGTGCAAGGCATCCTATTTATATACTTCTTTTTTACTCAGAGTGCTGCCGCGAAATTTTTGTGAACAAGAAAGTAACCACCACCTCCACTCCAACCCCCACATTTTTTTTTAATTAACCACATAATTTTTATTTGTGTGTCCGGAGGCGCTTTTTATGCACCACTTTTGTTTCTAATAAAGTTTGATGTTGTATTTTACCGCATTATCACATCTGTTTGTTGTAACAATATTGTGGCTGGGAGACCACTGTTTTGTAATCATTTATTGAACTGCATTTCTGGTCAAGCTTTCCATGATTCTGGTATGTCTCCCAGAAAAATTCTTTGGTAATTGTTTTTATAAATGGATTTCATTTTCGTCATTTAAATAAATGACAAGATTTTTGCACGTAACATGTCTTCTGTGATGAATTATGGAAACAAACAGAGCTGCTATGTTGCCTTGGTCTGCCAGTGAAGTTTTAACATAAAATACATTGTAAAAATCTATTTGTATTCTTGAATGCATAATAAATCATGACGTTTAACTTTCGACATTATTAATTGAACGATGCGCAAAATTCTTTGTTGAGCCCATAGAGAAGACATTGATTTTATTGTATCTTTCTGTCTGTCATGCGACATTTCTTGCTATTTATACTTTGAAAATGTGGCTTTAGAATAATTTAAACTCGAGTATGTTACCCCAAATAAAATAAAAGATTTATCGTAATCCTGCCATAAGCTTGCGGGGGAAATTTAAGTTGACGTATGTGAATGTCACTAATTAATAAGATTTTAATGTCTTCATGTCAAAATTATCTAGTTATAAAGATATGATCAAAGGATTTGGAGAGAGAGAGAGAGAGAGAGAGAGAGAGAGAGAGTGAGAGAGAGAGAGAGATTTATGTTCACTCCTTGCTGGATAAAAAAAAATACTCAAGTCCGCCGTTGCATCATATAACTTACATTGAGTTTTCCCTTAACAGAAACTTTCGAGATATAAAGCGTCAAAGATATAGCAGTCTGGCCAATTCATGTGAGATATGACAAATGATAATATATAGTTGTTCATTGTTTAGATAAACATTTTTTCTTCAGTAATATACAGGTGTATACAAAAATATTGATTGTTAAAGAGTGTTTTAGTCTGTATCCTTCTGCATAAGATATATGTATTTTTAAAAGACTTTTGGTATGTACATGTTTTAGACTTGATCACGATAATTTAACATTTAACGCTTTCTTTTAGGCATAGGAATGGGACTAGCTTCGGTTCCTTGCTCAGTCGTCATTGGATATGCCTTTCCAGACTATAGTAGGATTGCTATGGGAATTACTACCTTTGTCATTGGGGTGGGAATGTTGGTTAGTGGTCCAATCCACCAGCACCTCTTTAATACATATGGTCTTCGAAGAACTTTTCTCCACTCCGCTGGCATTGCATCTCACGTAATACCCTGTCCCCCGCCTTTTATATAGAACTCGCTGTCATATATGTGTGTTCTAATAGGAGCAATATTATGGAATATATCCAACGCAATTATCACTATTTATTTATGATGATCAAATGAGAGAAAGCGTCTTTTATGTTTACTGTTATTGGCATTGGTACGATAATTTCAAGACTAACCATACGGCTTGCTATTGGTCCAGAAGGTCTAGATCCACTTCTTCTCAATTCAATTTGGATTGACAGCTTTTGTTGGCACATTGATTAAAACTTGCATATAGCATATGCTCTGGGTCGTTTGATATTTGCGTCACTATATGGAATTTAGAGCGGAGGTTTGCCTGTATTTACTGGGCCTCTCTGCTTAGAAATGGCAGGAAGTGACAGGTTAAATTCTGCAGTTAAATTGTGGTTCCTTCTTTTGGGACTTGGGTCACTAGCAGGTCTACCTTTAGCTGGTAAAGGGGTTTCTTGAAATTTTAAAAATCATAGAAGTTTATCCTAATTACGAAATATTGGAAATAATGAATTTAATTCTTATTTTCTAGATATCTCTGATTTCAGTTTTTGTTCTTGATGTGACAGGGTCGTATAAGTATTCATATTTCTTATCAGGTAACATATAGCAAGGCACAAACACCCTAACCATTTCTTTTTTTTTCTTACTAAGAGGTTTTTTACTTAAATGAAATATCTCCTTGAAAATCATGCTCTTTGCATAGGAAGCATTTAGTATCTTAAGGATTTTGAATTAATATATTTTTGTTAAAAAAAATACGATACTAGAAGAAAGAAATATAAATTTACATATTTTTTTCAGGTTTACTTGATTTGTTAGCTTCTGGATTTTCATTGCTTGCATCTTTATGGAGAAAATCCAAAGAGGAAATATCACTATCTACAGAAATCAGTTTATCACCCTTGAATAAGGAAACTATTGATTTTGAAAAAGTAAATTTGGGTGACGCTTTATCTTCTGGAGAACAAAGTGTAAAATTTCTGTCGAAAAATACTGAATGATCAAATTCAATCCAGGAGAAGTTAATCCAAAATTTTACATATTTGGATCATAAAAGTATTAAAAGTTCATATCTTTTTAAACAAAGATATTTTTATTAATAAAGTTGAATAGAAATTGAAGAGTTTGTCTTTTTGTATTTTAAAAACAGGGTTTAGTTTACATACATTTTTCAATAGTGAATATTAATATTGAATACAAAATGGAATACGAAATTGATTTAAAAGTGAGAAATAATACGAGAGATAGTCAAGATCTATTTTAAATTACATGATTTTTACAGGCCAGCAGGTTGTATAAGTCATATATTGATTTGAACTTTTGAAGCAAAAAAGAATTGGAGTAAAAGTATTTTCATATAAATCCATTTTAATTAGCTGTAAATGCAAATGACCTTATAAACGTATGGATGCCAAAGTTTCACATGATTATCAGCTTCACAAAACAACGTCTTTTTATTTTGGAAAAAACGTTCAACTAAGAGTTTTCTAACACATGTTTCGTGTTATCTTATTGTTCTCCTCTGTTTTGTTTCGTTTTAGGACACTGGTACGAATCTTCTCCTTCAATCGTTCGTAATACCTGTTTGAATAGAATAGCGTTTATAAGATGACATAGAAAACAACAAAATTTAATGATTATCTGAGTTATAGGATTAAAAAAAATTAGATCTGAATTGAATAAACTAAAGATATTCCATTGGATTAACCTACCGTCTTTCTTGATATACTGTTTCTTTGAGTCATATTCTAAATGATTGACAGAAATGTATCATTAAAGGCAGAAACAATAGATAAGAATGATCATTAAAGCTTTTATTCTAAATCACTTCTATGAATTTTTTGTGTTTAATACCTCTTGCCCTCTTCGTCTTAAAATGGCTGAAAATGTGTAAATGATAGGATTCAGCGCCGAATTTATCGGTAGAACTACGACAATGATCCAGGCATAAACCTTAGAGGTGACATCAATGCCCATAAACGTCAAAAGACCTACAATGAACCCGGTAAAGTGAATCATATTTATTATTCTTTTCTTTCTAAAACTATTCATGTCTTTGAAATGTTCATGTATGATTTCTATCAAAGCAATTAAAGTATATACCTTGAATTAACGAAATATGAAACCTTTTTTTCATAAATTTCACTATTCTTAACCCATAATATTGACATTGGTTCATTAAATGTCCAACATATTAAAACGCATTTAAACATACATTTCGTTTAAATGTGAAATAAACTTACCAATTACCCCAACTGGTATCCAGCAGAGCATATCAGTTACTGCAACAGCGATTAAAGTTTTTGCCAAATCCATTTCTCTCCTCTTTTGGACTGAACATGTAGATTGTAAATTTTAACCCATTCGAACAACATCAGTAAAAACTATAAATTGTCCAATAAGAATTGTAGTGAAAATAAGAAAATTTACTCCAACAAATATCCCCATAGAGTATTCCCAACCAGGTTTACGGAGAACAGAGAGTGGCAATGATATGCATATTCCAGAATGTGAGTAATAATCCTTGAAATACTCACTTCCGAATAATGGCAACAACGATAGGAAAAAGGAAATCGCCCAAACTAAACCTGATGTAAGTTTTGCGATCCAGACTCTTTTATCTAGTACAGAGAATGGAAAGCGAACCGCGATAATTCTGTCTATAGTTATCAAAAGAACAAGCAATACAGAGGACTCGCTTGAAAGAGTCGCAAAAACACCAGAAAAGGTACAAAGTTTTCCATGTCTCCACAAATCATCCTCAAAACCATATCGACCACTGAATGACAAATTGGCAACTGCGATGATGTAGAGATAGATTCCCATCAGAAGATCTGCAAATCCAAGATTAATTGAATATAAGTCGAAAGAATTGACTGATTTTGATTTCATCACAAGACCTCGATAAACAAGAACCAGGAGGTTTCCAAACACAGCCAGAAAAGTTATATACCATATGATGACTCCAAGAAGTGGTGTGTCGATTAAATTATTGCAAGAGGATATTTCGTGAACAGGAGCAGAACAATGCATTTTGCTGACAGCCTTTGGTTTGGCACAGCAAAGTGTGTAAGAATCCACTTGCAGATATTGAATACTTATCAGACCATCAAACATTCCCTCTACCACCTTGACATTGTTATTATGAATATAAAGGTACTGTAAATTAGAAAGATAAAGAAAATGGCTACGTTTAAGGTAGAGAAGATTATTATTTGAAATATCCAAATGAACAAGTTTTGTAAGGACTGAAAAGGCTTCATCGTGTACATCAAATGATTATTTCCAATTTTTAGGAAAAGAAGACTTCGCAAATCTACGAAGTCATTTTCTTGGATTACGCTAATTTTATTATAAGATAGGTCAAGATACTGTAAACGTGCTTCAGATGCACTAAAATCAGATGTAACATTCACTGCTTCAATTAAATTATGTTGTAAATATAAAATCTGATTAAAAGATAACACATGCCAGTTAGTAAGAAGATTATGGCTTAAGTCCAAAGTTATTGTTCTCATGACTGCATCGGGTTGAAGAGCTAATTTACAAAAACTGAAATTGATAACTGTATGGTAAAATCGTTGAATGATAAAGGGAAATCCAACGGCTTCTGTCATTGTAACATGGATAGCTTGTATCCAAGGAATTTTACTCTCGTTTACAAATTCTACTGAACTTTTATGAACAAAAAATTCAAACTTATGATCAACATTATACAAAATGGAGAAACTAATGTTTTGAAATAAACTATTTTCAATGCGTACATTTCTTAGATGATTGAGTTTGTCGTCAATGAGTGCAAAATTAATGGTACTATGGCTTATAACCAAATGGTCTATATTCACTGCAACATAGATCTTTGATTTGTTGATTTTGCAGTGATGTATTTCAATTGCTTGTAGTTGTTTGTAAAATTCATCAAATATAACTTCATCTTGTGTGAGACCCGTAAGAATGATAGAAGTGGCAAAGTCTGGAGCACTATGGGAGGAGCAATTGAAAGACAGACCAGAACAGGAACAATTCTCAGGACAGGAAAGAAAACATTGCTCTGGCAAGCAACTTTCACACTCTTCACCATCATAACAAATATTTAAACGAGGAGAAGGGAATCCCATGTCTTCATTTACTGTACAGTTTTTAGTTTCATTTAGGGGCAGTGTTTTCCTGGCTTCTTTTGACATTGATCGCTGTCTGCACTTGTATTGTAGGCTTTTGAAGCTTTTGAAATTTGAAAAAAATAGCTATTGATGAAAAATAAAATAAAAGTTGGAGACCTTAATGTGTTACAGATAACTCGCGATTCCTTAACATTTTCCAAGCGCGATACTTTTCTTTTTATTGTCACATACGTATTTTATTGTCGGATATGTATTACATGAAATATGAAAATATGAAATAGAAGCAAAGAAAAACAGGGACCTCTAAAATACATACATCAAAGAACAAATATCCCTTTTGAACGTTCACATATAAAGGTGCGCTCCTCGTCATTTGTTTGCTGTTTTAAGTCCCTCTCGAGAACTTTTTCCTCTTATTGAAACGCCACCACTTGCCTTTGGAGAGCTGCAAATTTTGTTCTATACTCGGTACTTACAGCAATTGAACAGTTATGATCCTTATCGTGCCAGCACCTACTACAACACGGGACCTACGTATATACGGTATCGTCTTAAGGAACGGTCTCCACCTCCCTGAGTGGGATCGAGGATCAATTCCTTACTCCGCAACTCTAGAGCAGATGCTCTTATCGCTCCTGATCATGATCGTTATGTATGTTAGTCAATTTACGCGTTTATGAATTTATACACTGGTTTAAATTGCAGTAATATTTGCGTTTTTTAAAGTTTAATTGAAGTACTTACTACAGTAATACTCGTCCTCTCCTCCGAGGCAGTCAGGTTCAAAGTCACAAACTTTGGTAAAGGGAACACACTCATTACGGTCCGACCAGCAAAGAAATTCATCTGTACCACAACTCTCTAGAAAAAAATTATCAAAAAAAAATTTAAACATGGAAATGTTTTTATCCTAAGATTTCTATACATACATGTAGAACACACGACAAAAGAGAGCAGTTGACATTAGAAAGAAAATGTCATTAAATCTAATAAATAGCAAAACAAACGAAACGATTCTATTGAATATATGCTAATAAATATATAGGTCTAGCTTTTATTATGGAAGATGAAAATCATAATTGCATAGTAAACCCATTTGCTTCAGTTCACACTTACCTCTAAAACAAGAATACATGCACGCTTTAAATGAAGAGTTTATTAATTTCCTTTAACTAAATATTTCATATACACTAGACAAAATTGCTAACGCACCACTTGTTAAATTTTCTTTGTAAATTGAACGTTTGCACCATTTTTGCACAGATATGAAATTCTTGATCACTAAAGGTGGCCTGTGAGGTTGCCACAGGATAAGTCCCCCAGTTATAGATCAAATAACATACAGTAATTGACTATCATATCGCCTAGTAATCATCAAGTCTTTGGTATCCATACCAAATCCACTAAACTTCCGGTTGACCCAGTTTCGTGGAACAATTTTCAACTTATTGTATGCTGCTAACTTAATGCCGTTGCTATCTATAGTAAACATTGTTATGTTTGTTAATCTTTTTGTAATTATACACACCAATTATACATAAGTGGAATTCAAGATTTCTATTGTTTTCATTTTTCACAGATTTCGCTAAAGGAACTCCCTGCAAACGCCATACAATCTGCGTTAGCACGCTCTTCTAGCGTCAAACGCCGCATATACGGAGTACTTTTTTTCATTAGTACAAATATAAAGAACAAAAACATAAAAAAATGAATTATTTTCTTCGAAAATGGAATAAACACGATTTTATTTTTTTCTATGAATTTGTCACACTTCAGTAAACATTAGGTTTGACATTAACATGTCTTATTTTCAATTAAAGTAACATATTTATATCAAATACATCATAAAGAGATTTTTAAAAATAAGATATTAGTTCTCTTAGGCGGTGCGTTAGCAATTTTGTATAGTGTATACTTACTACATTTTCCCTCCGTTATAAATATATCGTCGACAAAAACGAGCCCAAAATCTTGACCATGAAACAAAGAGCGAAACACAAGCTGAAATACGGAAAACAAATTTTGCAATATGGTTTTCTCAATTTTTATGACGGAATTTTTTGTTATGAAATAAAATAAACTATATCAATGAAAGAAAAAAGAACAGAGTTCTGTGGAAGAAATATGTATATGCATTGATTGAGGCAAAATCACTTTATAATCGTCCTAAAGAATATTAGGAACAAGGTTCATTTCATATTATATTTGGCCCTGAGAATTTCCACAAAAAAAAAAATAGTTTAAACTGAATCAAAACTTTATAGTGGAAATAAATGTTGGATATATGCTTGCTTAAAATATAAACTTAAACTTTGAAGATGTGTCGCCGTTTAACTATTTCCTGGCTGTCAAAACATGCATGGAATGCGTATCTCCGAAAAAAAAAACGTTAAAAATGTTATGAGATGTGGTATTATATTGAATTAAAAACTAATGTTACCATCTGGAAAACGTTTATATAATTCATGGCTTTTAACCCCGTTCTTTGATCTTTTGATCTTAAAGTATTTTTTGTGATATAAAGCTTTACTGAAAAATATAAGAAGATTTTTAACACATCGTCCGGAAACAATAATGTTGCATGCACATAAAAGATATGAATTAATGAACTTTATCTCTGAACTATTGACCTTAAAATCATTAGAGGTTTTCTTTAGACCAGAAGTACTTGCTATATTAGATTTTAATTCGAAAAGCTGGACGGCTTTTCGATATGTTACCATAACTTCGCGTGTTCGAATCCCACAACGGGATGTGGAGACCGGTCCTTCGGATGAGACCGTATAAACCGAGGTCCCGTGTCGCAGTACGCCCTGGCATGAAAAGAGCCCTCACTGCTGAATGGCCCTTAGTGCGGAGTATTGAATAAAATTTGTAGCTCTCCCCCGGTAGGTGAGGGTGTCATCATATTAAACATTTTTGAAAGGAACGTTAAACAACATACAATCAATCAATCGATATGACACCAGAAAACGTATATAGTAACACAAACAGAATGTATGAAATATAATTCGTGATAAAAATCTTCACTTAAAGTGGTGGACAATAATGAACAAATATGAATAATGCTCTAATACCTTGAAGCTAACCCCAACAGGTAGAATCGCAGAAGACGTGCTAAATTTGATGAAATTCGAATTTCTATGTGCATTAAGATAATTCGTTAAATCGTATGGTTCAAAATAATTCGTGATGTATGCAACAACCAATCCTGCATTGTTGCCAATAAGAAGATGACGATACTGTAGACATCGATGTTCCATTGACAGCAAGATTTCTGTACTAACTATATCGCTTATTTGTAAAATTACATCAATATGAGTCAAGGTGGTTGTGGCCAGTACAGACATGTCGTCAAGGTAATAAAACATTTCTATAACATCTGCATGAAATCCGCCTTCTATGAAAAAAAAAGGAAAATCTTTGATGTAAGATGAATCTGTAAATAAAAACATTGATCAGTAGTAACAAAATACAGATAAATTACCGTACATGTTGGGTTCCAAAATATAAAAATTGAACAAAAAGCAAACAAAATTCATAGCAGGTTCCAGCAAATGTTCTACCAACCCCTTTCTTTACTTCTTGCTAAAATATTTACCATAGTTAAGGAGAGACTTAAAAAATATGTGCAGCAATATATACGAGAATTGGTGTAAATAAGATATCCATAATTATAAATTCCAAGAATCTTTCAGAAAATTTGAAATAAAAAAATTTCATCAAATCAACAGCATAAAAATCTACGGCTTTTCAACTTTACCCACAACCATTTCCCACGATAAATAAGAGTCCAAGCTTTTAGATATTACTGACACCTGCTTTTTCAATAAAAATTGAACTTGTTAATTTCCTTACCTTTTCATTAGTCATTTGCAAAATAAATCTGTAAAAAAGAATTTTAAATGTACAGGAATACTGGGAGGTTGATTTAAAAAAGATGCTTAAGTTTCTGATTGAAAATATCTATGTTTTTTTTGGCGACCAAGTCTTTCACAAATTATCAGAATTCCCATGGGTGTGAACAGCGCCCCGTTATAAGCAAACCTATTTTATGTCATATGAAGCAGAATTTGTCCAAAACCTTACACGTCAAAAGAAGAAATATTTGCTGTGGCCTTCAACTCGACATTTAGATATATGGACGACGTATTGTCAATAAACAAGTCGATCAATATATCCCGGTGAGTTTGAAATAAGACATTCTAATTAAAATTAGATCCTTTACGCGCCTTACAGCGAAATAACAAAATACAAGGAGCGTAAAGGATCTGATTTTAATTAGATTAGAAATAAGATACCACAGAATCTGACACAAATGTTTCATATTTAGATATTGTACCTAAAAGACGTTAATGGTAATATAACAACGAAGCTTCCTGATAAACGTAATAATTTTAAATTTTCAATCGTCAACTTCCCTCACTTACGCAGGGATATACCCTTACCTGTATACAACGATTTTACCTTTTTGTTAATTAGATACGCAAAAACATGCTCTACGTAAGAACAATCTCTAAAACGGGGTTAATTATTGACAAACAAGTTGCTGAAACAAGAATATTAACTGCTCGTTTAAATAATCATTTCGTAAGTGCTGTTGTCGATATCATGATTTAGTCAGCAAATACAGTTTATTATAAAGTCAAATGCTGACTGACGTTTTCCATACTTATCATTAAGCCATTATAAACACTCTGAAAAGTCGACAAAATTTTCCGTTATTTCCCCTTTAAGATAAGTAGCACACGGCGGATGTGACCGGCAGGGAATGCTCACTCCCAATAGCATCTGATCCAACCTCTGATGTTTTCTCTTCTCCTATTGTGCATTGTTGAATGGACTTTTGAACTGTTCGTTATCTCCATATATTTCATGTATATAATAAGCTTTTTATCTTCCATTAGAAAAAACCGGTCACGGTAGCCTAGTGATAGAGCATTCGCTTCGTGATCGGGAGGCCCGGGTTCGATTCTCGTTCGCGGCGCCGCGTCATACCTAAGACGTAAACAAAGGTAGTGACTGTTCCTTCGCCAAGCGCTCGGCACTAGAAGTGAAAGTCACGGGTCTTTCGGATATGACCTTAAAAACGTAGGTCCCGTGTCACGGTGGGCGCTGGCACGATAAAGAACCCTCACTGCTCAATGGCCCTAAGTGCCGAGTATAGGTCTAAATTTGAAGCCCTTTACCGGCATGCGGTGACGTCTCCATATGAGTGAAAAATTCTCAAGAGGGACGTTAAACAATATACAATCAATCAATCCATTAGAAAAAAGGTGCGAAAGTCTAAATAATCAATCAAAAAACGTATATTTGAGCAAAAGTTCTTGAAAACTTACGTATGAGCAATTTTCATGCATAAACTTTATCATTCTCTGCAATATTGGCTAATAAATATTCAGTCGCCCACGTGGCGCAGTGGTTGGAGCGTATGCAAGGAGTTGATCCTTACGTCGCGCGTTCGAATCCCACAGTGGGAAGAGTAGATCGGTCTTTGAAAAGTTTTAGATAAGGCATGTGTTTGAAAAAACACTGGTGCCTCTATTACTCATCATGTCCAAATTAAGTTTTTAAAAAGTAGATCAAATTTTAAAATTTATGTCACAGAGAATATGTAAGTGAAATTCAGAAGCATACCAACTTATTATATGTTTTTTCCAACATTAAAGCTTTTTTTTCAAAGTTGATAAAAGTTCAGGGTCAGGGTCAAGAAGTCAACCATAATACACCTTAAAAGGTCCTGTGACAAGACATGTGACGTAGGAATGCACTCTCACCAAAGTAACTCAAACACTAAGGTCAAGAACATGAGGACAAAGACTTTTGTAGTCAAATTGAAAGAACATTTGTGAAATATGAAGGCCCTGCACCAAATGTTCAATAACAACGTTTTTACCTACAAACAGACATCTAGAAAAACAGATAAGCAGTAAGACAGACTGATAGAAGACTGTAAACTAACACTCGTACTAGTATTCCCACGAATCTTTAATTTAGGTGGATGTATGTAGATCCCATGAGAAGCTAGAATAAAAAGAATAGTTTTCGTCACTTACCTGTTAGGTTTATAGAATGAGTGCTTCTTATACTCCATATGTCTGAATTTTGAAAATCACCCATAGATAACAGAAGTTTAAATCAGCATTCACACCACAAACAAGAATGTCTGGTCCAGGGTAAACTGTGTTTCTCTGTGTTACCCATTCACATGTACCATTTTCAAAATTACACGCGGCTAAAATGTAAGAAAATTGCAACAACATGCAAAGGCAAGCAATAAAATAAAATTATTTCATAAAGCGTAAGCCACGCATATGTCAAAGAATGGAACATTTATTAAGTGTACGTATGTTAAGACCGTAAAGGTATAATAATTTGCATGAAGAATACTTTATATCGCGATTACCAATGAGTACCTCGTAGTTATCTAACTTACTACCGCTCTTTTGCGGGGGAGTTGAGAAAAGTCTACATTTCTGGGGGCAAATGACATTGTTTACAGTAGTGACAATCGAATGTTTCGAACAATTTAATGCCGAAATCACGATGTTTTGCCAGATATTGAGCTTCAAATAGTAGATTGTCAAATAAGGAAAGTTTAGAATATTTTATCTGCTTAAAAATGAGACGATTTTCAATCAAAATTAAACGAAAAGAGTCCGCTTAATTAAAAATATCGTTAAAACTGTGACAATTTAGGATTGGCTACTCTAAAATGTAAGAAAAATGCAACAACATGCAAAGGCAAGCAATAAAATAAAATTATTTCATAAAGCGTAAGCCACGCATATGTCAAAGAATGGAACATTTATTAAGTGTACGTATGTTAAGACCGTAAAGGTATAATAATTTGCATGAAGAATACTTTATATCGCGATTACCAATGAGTACCTCGTAGTTATCTAACTTACTACCGCTCTTTTGCGGGGGAGTTGAGAAAAGTCTACATTTCTGGGGGCAAATGACATTGTTTACAGTAGTGACAATCGAATGTTTCGAACAATTTAATGCCGAAATCACGATGTTTTGCCAGATATTGAGCTTCAAATAGTAGATTGTCAAATAAGGAAAGTTTAGAATATTTTATCTGCTTAAAAATGTGACGATTTTCAATCAAAATTTAACGAGAAGAGTCCGCTTAATTAAAAATATCGTTAAAACTGTGACAATTTAGGATTGGCTACTCTCAAAATATATTAGGCTGGTTCAGCGATTGTTTAGAGAGTAATTCCACCAGGATTTTTTACTTATCTGTCCTTATAAATGCTACAATGATCGATCTTGCATTGTATTGAAAAGCACATTGCCCCCACCCAACAGACGATTCTCACCTCCTTCGCGAAAGAGTTCCGCTAAGTTAAGTAATCGCGATATCAAGTATTGATTTATTCATTTATTTGTTTATAACTTTTTACAAGAACAAAGATATCTGTATTTGATTGAAATTTACTGTTATTTGTATGAAAATGATTAAATTTTCAATTTAGTTTTCTTTAAACATCATTTGATAAGTGACCTTGTCAGCAAACACAAATTATCATTAATGTAGCGCTGACGTTTTTTGTGGGGTATTGTAATTACACACATTGACTTGTCGACGTATTTTCCCCATTATTTATCGATCACGACAAAGGGCACACAGCGGACGTGACCGGTTGGCAGTGATTTTTTCTCCTTCATGTCACCTGATCCAACTTCTGATAGTTTTAAGGTCCGTGATTGCACATATCCAATTTTGTATGGACTTCTAAGCTTGATTAGTGTTTGTTAATTCTATATATTTCAAATGAAATCAAAGAGGCCAGAAATACACTTTGTTAAATACAAGTCAATCACTATATACAATTTTGGCAGGACAAATACTATATAAGCGCAAGATCTATCGACCCATTCTTAAAACATAGGAAATCAAAGATTACGAAACTCACCTCAACGAATGTTATCAGTTTAGGTAATGCAGATCTCACATCATATTTTCTTAACAGTTAGTATCTATTCTGACAACAATATTCAAGCAAGTTCTGTTTAGATCTTATAGTTCATTAGTAATTGACCTAATCCAAACACTTTAACCTAGTTATTCGTTTCGAAAATGTGTGTCAGATACAGCATCCGAAGCAGGTTTTGTCCGTCCTTGGATGCATCATCCAAGCAAGTTTGGTCCGGGTAGGGCTTATAGTTACTTGGGAATCACCAAATCACTAATCCTGTGACTTCGTCGAGGTGAGCTAAAAATTGTTTTCGTTTATTCTCAAGAGTTCAAAAGCTAAACTTAATTAAAGTCCGGAAGACAAGGTCGCTAAATGATGGGTAATATTTTCAGTTGATTCCACTGATCTGATCAGTAATAAGTACACCTTCAGTGTGTTTCCTTCAGTTTTTTGATCATACAAAGTTAAATAAAATAACATGACTAGTATTTTATTTTATTTTTCATTATCCATTTCCTTCATTTGGATGTTTCCTCGACGGAAAAGACATGGAATTGGTATTGTAAGGCAACCTTTCTTTTAATGCACTTGAAATTTTTTTTTTTGGAAGTAATAACAGATACAGAAACATGAGTTAGGATGCCAATGAGGAAACGTCATTCCTTAAAGATTTTCTGCTTAAGGCATCGGTCGATCGAGATCAAAAAGTAAGGTGTGTTTCGCACAATATTCCGAACCTTAAAAAATTAAGGTATCATGTATTTATTGAGATTGTTTAACTGTTTATGTTAAAATTCATATACTGTAATATAACATATTTTCGTGGTTTGAGTAAAAACTCTTGGGACATGAATTCGTGGGTGTCTTAATACCTCGAAAGGAAAAAAAAACACGAAAATGTGTGATTTCACAGTAATTCATCTCTTTAAATGAAACCAGCTCATCTAAGATCCTTATTTCAAATGAGATCCCAACCCTGCTAGTTTTTTCCGGTATTGACATTCCTGACTGTAATTTGTGACAAGTAAAGATAGTGAGTTTTCATTTTTCTTGTCACATCCAAGGCGTCTTGTTTATATTGAGCAAGTGACAGTGAAACAAAATCAAGTCAGTGGCGTTTTCAGACCCATTTTCATGATTTTTCTGTTAAATGTAAGTGGTAATTACTGTAAATTTGGATTATCTCCCTTTACAAAATTGGTTTTATTTCTCATCTTGATATCTTGTGTCTGCTAAAAATTATATGTCATTATTAATAATACTTTTGAGAATTTCAAACAAATTATTAAACGTCACGAAGGTGGCAACACACGACAAACTGTTTTACAGACTTTTTACTCATTGAAAGAGGATAAGATAAGGTGTTCTAGCTTTGAAAGGATTATGGAAAGAAATTAACCAGTTGATGGGTAACCGGGGTATCAAAATACTTATTGCATTAAAATAAATAAATCTAAGTTTACTTAAAAATTTTTATTGTAATGAATGAGTGTCCTCCTTGAATGTGAAAGTCTGAAATACTGTATAGCTGTGCTTTGTAATGTTAATTTTGTTCCATGTCTTACCGTGGTAGGAGAGGCAGAGATTGACCAATCAAAATCTGACCAATTAAAATCTAACAAATGAAATTCTGACCATGCGGTGCGTTACTCTGCCTTTTCTCCCATCTACATCCTTGGAGGACGGACGTTGATTGAAAGTTTGTTATTTACCTCCTGCCGCCCCGCCTCCGCCATTTGTTTGTTGTTTAAATTTATGTTTTAGCGTTTTCAGACCCATTTTCATGATTTTTCTGTTAAATGTAAGTGGTAATTACTGTAAATTTGGATTATCTCCCTTTACAAAATTGGTTTTATTTCTCATCTTGATATCTTGTGTCTGCTAAAAATTATATGTCATTATTAATAATACTTTTGAGAATTTCAAACAAATTATTAAACGTCACGAAGGTGGCAACACACGACAAACTGTTTTACAGACTTTTTACTCATTGAAAGAGGATAAGATAAGGTGTTCTAGCTTTGAAAGGATTATGGAAAGAAATTAACCAGTTGATGGGTAACCGGGGTATCAAAATACTTATTGCATTAAAATGAATAGTATTACGATTAAGTCCTACCAATAAGTATGAAATATGTTAATCAAATACGACCAAGTTTAGGTAGAGCAATAAAACCAGAGAGCTGTAGAAATTCGTGGCTCTAAACCGTACAAATCGTTTGTTATTAGAATAAAAATCGACTCATACTACACTGTAATTTTACCAGTGGTTCTTCTAGAAAGTTTAAATTTATTTAACAAATTTAAACTTATTTATTATTAAACATTGTTCATGGCTATTCAAAGAGTGTTTAAAAAATTAATTATTTGATTTCTTGCAAGAGAATAAAAAATCAGGTGTTTACGCCTGTGCAGTTAAACACTTGTTTATGTAGAAATCTTTTCCTTTCTGTCCACTGATTTGTCTTTTGATCATATAATACACTTCTCTATACTTATAGAAAAAATAAACGGATCCGATGATTTTATGTATTGTTTAGTTGCTAGCAACGATTCTTAATTTTTTTATATTATGTCTTATTTGTGAAATTTAAGAAGATCATGCATGTATTCTAAATTAGTTTGGGAAATTCTTAAGATATGTGGACAGAACACTCACTTTTCAAGATAAAATATATCACGATGATTTACGGGATTTTCATCACCTTCTTAGCTTTCACAAACTACGAGAGTTGTCCTGTATGGAATCCGGATAGGGCCACGCAGTTCACTATCGCATCATCGCACCATCGAGATTTGAGTCGATGGTACGATGACGCGATAGTGCGATGACGATGAAGCGATGGTGCGATAACGATGAAGCGATGACGCGATAGCGCGATGACGATGATGCGATGGTGCGATAATGCGATGGTGATGATGCAATGGTACGATGAAGCGATAATGCGAAGACGCGATGGCACGATAGCGATGCTGCGATGGTGCGATAGACACGATAAAGCATCGCATCATCACTATCGCGCCATCGCAGCATCGCTATCGTGCCATCGCGTCATCGCATTATCGCTTCATCGCGCCATCACATCATCGTCATCGCATTATCGCACCATCGCATCATCGTCATCGCGCTATCGCTTCATCGTTATCGCACCATCGCTTCATCGTCATCGCACTATCGCGTCATCGCACCATCGACTCAAACCTCGATGGTGCGATGATGCGATAGTGAACTGCGTGGCCCTATCCGGATTCCATAGTCCTAGAAAAAAAACGAACATTTTCAATATCTGTTGATTCACTATCAACTCTTTAAAAATAAATCTTAAATTTTTCGATAAAATATTTTAATAAATAATATTTTCAAAAAAAAAGTTTCAAAAAGTACTATCAACGCAAAACCGATGACGTCAAAAAGTTGTTAATGGCGTTTGTGAATTTGTTATGAATTCATTCGAAGTAAAACTTCGACACAGTATTTAATTTTTTGACTTACCAAGTTATCCATATGATATATTAGCGTTGCCAAAATATCGCAGAATTCATTCTTTTATTAGCTATAGACAATGAACTAACCCCTAACTACTCGTAAAGTTAAACCACAGTCGTCCCATTTCCTGATTTTCAGTTTGTTTTTTTTGTTGGTCTATCAAACTCTTCTTTCATCGAAACTTTTAAACTAGATATGAATCTTTATCTGAAACATTTGTTCTTGTAGTCCATCGTTTATTTCTCTCATCTTCCCATACTGACAGGAGTCAAATCCCGCTCAGTGCAATACTGCTTCTTAATTGGATGCTCCACATTTTGGCCCGACGTTAGAATTTTTAACATCTAACTAATTTATTTAATATAACGTCATATTTTTGTCATGTGTGATATTCTAAAGTAATGGTTATTTTAAAACGTGAGACTCCGAAAAAGAGTTTATATGGAGGTGTTTTTCATATTACATTTATATATAGCCATGTAAAAAAGAAAACATGACTGACAAAACTATAACGAAAAATAAGAAGAAAAATTACCGTGCACTGACCACTGATTGCATACGCCACTATGTCACGATAACATAAACATATTTTGTTAAAATAATACTTTATTTTCCAATAAAATTAAAAGAACAATTAAATCATTTGATAAGTTTAAAAAATGAATATTTAAAAAATAGTTTTTCTGGGACAACCATCGTATTACGTTTGGGGTTAATTAAGAATTAATCTATTTCTTCAAAAAATGATAACTCTATTACATGTTTAATTATCTAAGAATATTAACGCCAAAAAAAATTCATGCTTACATCTTTTATCAAGAAAAAAAAATCTTAAATCTGATTCTTTTGAATACATATTAAATATGAATGCGTAAAACAAGATTTTGGCCTTTTTTAATGATTCAAAACCAATTTAATTATCATGTACAAGTATTTTTTTGCTTTTATCTTTTTAAAACTATTATTGAAAGAGAATGTTCACAGGAATATACACTTTTCCTAAATATTAACTCCGATTTATTCTTCTAAATCATGTTTAAATAAAACAAATTTAAATATTTATGAATCCATTGTTTAAAAAGTAAAGAAAACTTACCAGAATAATTAGCTTTGGCATCAGATAATGTGTTAGTTATGAGGAGGACGAGTAATGTGAGCATCATATTGCAGAACTAATAAAGCTGCATTCCGGCTTAATTAAATAATGCAGATTTGTGCAATCGTCAGAGAATATATAGCGATAATTATAACCAATAATTTAAAAAAAAAATCAATAGACATGATATCAATTTCATATGAATTTATCATATGAATATTTTTGCCGTTTTTATGTTATGGCACTTGTGTACTTGTTATTGTTATATGCGGTTTTTTTTTTTTTTTTTTTTTTTTTTTTGGATCTAATGGGAAAAAAGAGATCATGTCTCCATGAATCCAAGGATGTTTTAAAAAAAAATACATGTTTCTCTCTTTAATGGGTAAATACAGTATTGTGGGTTTGATTAAAAAAAAAGTAATTTTTAAAACAAAGGAATGATACTACATTTTTCCTTACCCACAATTAGTATCAGATGCATGGTGTCAAATGCTTAATTGCTAATAAAGAGTTGATATAAGGATGAAGTGGCAAATTAATTAATATTTAAAAGTTTAAGATTTCAAGCTTAAACAATACTACTCCTGTTTCATTATAATATAAGCACATACTTGTAATTTACCAGTCAATCATTTAAAGTTTAGATAATATTTTTATTTAAAATGCGTTCTGAATATAATTAATATATTCAATATCTATATTTATCAATATTTATATGATGAAGAAGTAAATTAACTGGATTCATGTATGAAAACAACGTGAAACATTGATAATTCTCCAAAACATCGGATATAAAAATCTCTCATGCTTTGTGGTGCGATGTGATTTTCATTTTGTCCAACTTCATATTCAAATCCAAACACAAAGTAAGGGTTCCTTTATATCTAGCACTTAATAGGCTTTTAAAGAACTAAACTGAAAAAACTTGAAGACTTTCATTTTTAAATCAGTTGATATAAAATGAAAAGAATGAAAAAAGACATTTATTAGAATCGTATATTTTCCAATTTAATTTTTATAATCTAGGGGTTCTTAATTAAATCACTCAAAAGTTGACTATAAGCATATGAAAAGAAATTCATTTTAAGTCATTGTCATTTTTGCTCTGGTCCCATTTTGTATCTTTTCAATGGACTTTTAAGCTTGGTATTTGTTCCTTATACTCATCTCCAACACACTACTTATAGTACATTTATTTAGGTCATGTGGATTTTTCTAATCTTATTTATATGCAACTCATGAAACTTATTTTTTTTTATTTAAAATGAAAACATGATTCGCAGGACTTTGAAGCACTGTAGACATTGTGACGCCAATAAACATGATATCATGACATTGCTGTGCACCGTGTGGCGCATAGTCTGATAACGAATGTTTCATGCATATTATTTTGTCAGTTTTTTTTACTCGTAAAGATGCTTCCTTAAGAAATCAATGTAATAATTTGTTTTTCAGTTGGAACGGTGAATACAAAACCCCTAGATATTATTTTTATGAAGAGAATTCTTCCATTTCATGTAATTTTGTTTGCGAACTGAATTGTTTTACTTATCTTTCATTAATTGGAAATAAATTGTTGATATAGCACCACTTGATGTGACTGATTTCAGGAAAAATTATACTTACTCACTAATGCTACCCCTTTATAACTTGCATACCGAATTTATATCTCTCATTTGATTTGATACGCAAGAGCATGCCCCGCGTTTAAACAATTTCTAAAACGAGGTTCTATGGTCGATACAATGACATTGTCAGCAAATATAATTTATCAATGAGTCAGATCATGACTGACGTTTTTTATACCAATTGTTTGTCAATTATTTATACAATTAATTGACGACGGATTTTTCCGTTATTACCCGATAATGTCAAGGAACTCACTGCAGGTGTGACCAGTCGGCAGGGGATGCTCATTCCTCTATGGTACCTTTCATTTACAAAGAAAAATGTAACTGCAAGTTTTTAAATAAACAAGATATATATCCGGAATACTTTTATTGCCTTTTTGTAAGTGAAAGAGGCATAACTTTGTCAGAAATACTTGATCGTACTCAAAACAAAAGTTGACCTAGATATTCCTATGTTCAATTTTAGATTAATTTCGTTTTTATATGCGCAATCGTACCCAAAACAGAATTTGACTTCTTGTTATTTATCTGTAAACGAAATTTAATTAACCTCTATGAAGAAGATGAGCGGAACTGTTGGTGAACCAACAGACCGACAGACCTACAGACCGACAGCAGCAAACAAGAAACCTCGCTTCTTCGAGGGGGAGGGGGATGAATTAGTCAACATATATGTCATATATGAGAGATATGGCTTTCAATACAGTTGAAAAATTGTTAAGCTACAGAAATAAACAAATGATTCACCACTGATATATATATATATATATATATAATATATCATTAAAAGAAATAAAAGCACTTTTTTATGTCACAGAATCAAAATAAATCAACGTAAAATAAGACGATTTATATTAATAATGGTTACCCTAGTCCTTGACATGACTTTAGGGAATGTAAACGGGTGCGGATGTATATAAAAAGTAAGTCAAGATTGTGAATTTCAATTGAGACACAGTAAATTTTAAACAAGTTTTTTAAGTGAATAAAAAAAACTAATTTGATTCAAAACATGATTGCAGGCAGACATAAAAAGTGTTAAATTGGAACGGTAGAAACATTCATGTAAACGTTTACTTTCAGTCAGGATATTGACCTATTTTTGTGCAAGGTAGGTATTCAACCATTTAACCAAAAATGTTCGTAGACTAAAAAAACAATTGATTGTATCAACCATTTACATGAATATTCAAGCAAAACATTACATTATTTTTATCAGTAAAGCATTATCCTGATATTGATGATAATATTATTAATTTATTAATGTCCACTTTATCATGAGTACAGGAAATTGTATATTAAAAAGTATTATTGGTATAGACCTAGCATGTATAAAATATCACATTTAGTTTCAACTGAAAATGTGTTAACTTTGTAATATAAGGGAATTCCTCCAAATAGCAGAAGTACTTAGAGATTTACATCTGTAAACTTGGTATTTTTTTTCTTTGTTTGGTTAGGGATATTGTATTCAAGCAATATAACTTAAAAGAAGAAAATGTAAATATTTCATATATGTATATTCATTCTGTGATTTACATCCTGTATTTTATAATTATGTTATCTGATAAGTCATATGACTTAAGGAAAAAATAAATAAATAAATAAATAAACAATCAATTTTAAATCTAGAGAATGAGAATCCTCTCTTAAATTTTGGATATCTGTTATAATAACCATTTTCAATTAAGATACATTCAAAACAGTTTCCTCTATATCTGAATATCTTTATTCTAAATTTCTTTATCCAAATAACGAAGGAATCTAAAACTTCATTATGATAATCGCTTAAATTTTATATTGGAATATGTAGGAAACACATTAAGTTAAGATGTCTTTCCAAGAACAATTTTCAGTTGTATTAATTAGAGAAACAACCTTAATTATTTTCTATTGACCTTAACTTTACTTTTTTATGTAACGATATACCCTTATCATTTGTATAAGGGGTTTATGTCTTCCAAATTACGCGATAACATGTTTTTACCAACAATCATTTTTATTAAAGGAGACAAGCTATCAGCAAATAATTCAATGATACAAAGATATTAGAAATTTTATTAAAAGCTTAATTCTGTGGTGAAATATATCAAATATGACAAAACCAGAGAAACCAGTAGACAAGTAACGCTTTCTCCTTTATGGCACTTGACCCACCTCGTTTGTCAGAGGTCTGGCCTGAAGACCATAACCTTAGAACAGACTTACATGAAAATTTTGAATTTTAATTCAATGCGTTCTTCTTAACGTATTTGTTTAAAAATTTGCAATTCTCTAAATCACTTAAATTTAAATTTTGTCTTATCATCAAAATGATTTCAAAAGTTATACTTAAGTCTGTTCTCGGTTTATGGTATTGGGGACTGTTTACAATTTGTACATCATGATTCCTTTTTTTTAACTTTCACTTGTAATTTTACATTTTATTTTAGCAGAATAATGCATATTTAGAAGTGAGTACATAAATGATTAAATGGCAAGTGCCTAAATGAAAGATTTTCGACTACTTGTATATAGTGATTACGAAAAATAATGTTCATAAGCATTGTTAAGTATTTACGTCGTTTCTTATAGCACTTAAGAGTAAAATATTTTTTTTCATATTGACAGTCATAACAAAAACGTCATAATTGATACAAATCTTTTACACAAATAAGTAAATTCAATTTGATACAAAGTGGGCCAAAATCCCCTATAATGTACGTAAATCATTTCTAAAATTTTAGAGTTTTTTTATATGAATATATTTTGGCAAAAAATTGATACTCATCTTTTGCCTGCCTTAAACGGCAAAAATACATAAAAATCTACACTAATTTTCCTTATGTCGCTAAGCTTAGTTTAGACTTGATGTCTGATACCTCTAAATTGTGCGAGAAGAGACATTTAACAATTTTAAATGTGCAATAATTTGAAATAATGAATGAAAATAAAATGGGGAGATCTGTGTCATAATATAAATATTATGAAGCGTAAAACTGTCCATAGACATTTTTTTCCGTTAAAAGGATTTTCTTTCTACCTGTTAAATCGTTTTAAATTTGAAACGTGAAACGTGGGTGATCAAAAAGTAATTTTACAGCTGTAGAATTTTTAAAGATAAAATGTATTCAATAAAATGGACATCTTTATACCCCTATTTCTGTAAATATGTGCCTTATTTTTTTAAATTTTATTATGCAAGGATTTTTCAAATATATTAAGAGGAACATATGAAATATCATTTAAAGTCTTGAGCCGCTCATCAATAATTCTATCGACTTATAGTTAAGGGTCCTCCACACACCCACAGCTTATGTTCTCATATTATTGAGCATAACTTTTAACAAGCATATCAACCTTTAAAAACTGTCTAGGGATTAAAATGTAATTTATACTGATGTTTTAAAATAATTATTTTACAAGTTTCAAGAAATTTTTCCCAAGGCTTTTTCATACCTAGCACAACAAATTTTGTCTTACCCTTTCGTATATTTTTAAGCTCACATAATAACCATAAAAACTTAATTTTATCGATCAACACATTTTTTACAGAAATTTATTTTATTTATAAAAAGTACATAAAACTCATTTTATCTGAAATACATCACGAAAAAAAATCAACAAGGACTCCTTTTGTAGAGAAGAAACATTGATGAATTAGATTACATCAAAAATTTGAATTAAAATAAAATGCACTGATGTAGAAAAAACATTTTCAAAATCTCTGGTATCAAAGTTCCTTTTTGGAGTTATCTTTCCTGTTGCTCGGGACTCAAAAACTTTGGCAAGTCTCCGCTTACGTCACCATACTATATTTTGTAATATACAGTATACTGGCCACTGAACTGGACAAAAGTAAAAGAGGAAAACTAGGAACGCACACTATTTCATCAACATTTATAAACACACAATGAGATAATGTATTATTGAAACGTACAAATTAGTGTGCCGAAATTTCAACATGTTCAACTATCAAAAACAGACTCGGTTGATTAGCCTGAAAGTGTATATTACCTATACGTTTCTCGTCATACCCAACGAGCATGAAGCGCACAAATATATTAAGTAGGTAAGATATTTGTGAGTTTTACATGATTTGATATTTGATTTAACATGGTTTTACATAATAATTGACACATATATTTTGTCTAAGTATATATCAAAGGCTTTTAAAAAGATTTTTGTCAATTCTGAGATTTCTGGTTAAGAAAACCATGTTATTTAGTGCTTTACAATGCATGAAAAATTCTTCTTGGTTACGTATTTAATGCTTTTTTCTTTTTATTACAGGGTCTCTTGGTTTAAGAAAGGATATCTAACAGATCACACTAGGTGACCATAAAATAGAATGCAGACTTAAGCCTTTCTGTGTTCAAGCAATATAATATACAGTAGCTGCAATGCATGTCTTAGTTAAAATATCATTTTCACCTTCACCTTCACCTATCCCTTGACTTCCGTGGATGTCGTTGGGGCACCTTTGAAGACCTATCCACCACTTTCATCCATAATTCTCTGTTTTCAGTCGTTCTCTGGGTTTCTACGAGGCTTAGTTCAGGGATGTTGTCTGCCCACCTCTTCTTTTGCCTTCCCCGCCTTCGTCCTCCTTTCACTGTGCCTTGCAGGATAGTCTTTGCAAGGCCACTTGAGCGTGAAACGTGGCCGTACCATCTTAGTTTCCGCTTCTTGACGATGGTGAGAAGGTCATCGCGAGGTCCTATGGCTTCTGTGACTGTCCTGTGGACTTCTGCATTGGTCACATGGTCTGTGTAGTTGATGCCTAGTATCTTCCTATAGCATCTCATCTCAGTGCTCATAATTCTTCTTTCTAGTTCAGCAGTGAGAGTCCAGGTCTCACAAACATATAGGAAGACCGACATAGCAAGGGAACACATTAACTGGATCTTAGAGCGTACAGTGATATTTTTGTCCCTCCAGATGGTCTGTAATTTTGCTAAAGCTGCAGATGTTTGTGCAATCCTTGCTATAATCTCTTGTTTGGAGCCTTCGTCTGATATGATTGATCCCAGGTACTTGAATGACTTCACTGTTTCCAGACATGTTCCGCTGACCTTGACTTTTGAGGTGATGCCTTGAGTGTTGTTTGTCATTGGCTTTGTTTTTTCTGCACTTATCTCCATACCATATGCAGAAGCTGCTTGGTCAAGGCGATTCACCAAGCTGGTTAGCTCTGACTCTTTCCCTGCAAGTCCATCAATGTCATCAGCGATACGCAGATTTGTGACGGTTCTTTCTCCAATGGAGACTGTGCCTTTGTGATCATCCAGAGCACAATCCATAATCCTTTCTAGGAAGATGTTAAAGAGGGTGGGAGAAAGCAGACAGCCTTGGCGTACTCCTACTGTTGTGCGGAACCGTTCACCAATGCTATTATTTAGGAGAACTGCACTAGTGGCCTTATTGTATAGCTCTTCAATCACTTGAACAAGGTTGGAATTGATGTTGTATTTTCTCATGGTGGTCCATAAGGCAGCATGCCACACTCTATCGAAAGCTTTTTTTTAATCAATGAACACATGATAGAGGTCTTGTTGGTGTTGTAGGTACTTCTCGCAGATTATTCGTAAATTGAATATCTGTTCGGTGGTACTTCTTCCTGCTCTAAAGCCTGCTTGATCTTCAGCAATGATGGTCTCTGCTACAGGTTTCAGTCTATTTAATTAATATGATCTTCAGCATCACCTTGCTTGGGTGGCTTATTAAACTGATGGTCCGGTAGTTGTTACATAACTGTAAATGTCTTTCTTTGGTAAGGGGATAATCAGTGATTGTGTTCATGGAGTGTTCCAGTGCTCCAGATGCTGTTGCATATGGTTGTAAGAGCTGTGATCATTGCTTCTCCTCCTGCCTAAACCAGTTCTGAAGGTATGTTGTCAATACCTGCTGATTTCTCTTGTTTTATAGCATTGAATGCCGCCTCGACTTCTTCCCGTAGGGTTGGAAGTGAATCCTCCTCTGTATTTGCCATTGGGCAGTTTAATACTGCTTGATCTCCCTTGAGCTGGTGGTTGTATAGCAGAGTTGACAGTACTTTGTCCATCTGTGTAGTATATCTTTCTCCTCAGTTAGGCATTTTCCGGATTTATTTTGGATGCCAGTTGGTCTTGTCTGTTTCTCCGTGGTGAGATCTTTTACCACTTGGTACGCCTTCTTAATGTTGTTCCTTTGAAGCTGTTTTCGTCCAATGTAGTCAAGGCTGCAAATTTCCCTCCTATCATCGCCTGAAATTTATCTCTTATATTCCGATCTTCTAACTTCTCCAGGTTGAATCGAAGTATGGTAAACGTGGATTTCCTGATTTGTTTCAGATGGATTCTGAATGACATCATGACCAGATCGTGATCGCTTCCCATTTCTGCACTGGGGAAGGTACGCGTGTGTGCCGTGTTCACCCCTGATCTGAAGCGCTTTTGGACCATAATGTAGTCAATCTGACTTCGGTATTGGCCGCCTTTGCTAGTCCATGTCCAGTTCCTTGATGGTTTGTGATGTCCAAGTGTGTTTGCCAGCACAAGCTTGTTGGTGGCGGCGAACTCAAGCAGTCGATAATCTCTTCCATTTGTTGTAGGGTTGTATGATGGTCCGCAAATATCCTTCCGGATTGCTTGAGCATCTATTCCAACCTTAGCATTCCAGCCATCTTGTACCACTAAAATGTCTTTCTTAGGTGTCTCATCAATGATTTCTTGTAACTGGTTGTAAAAATCATCCACGTCGTCGTCACTGTAATCATTTGTAGGGGCATATAATTGCACCACCGTGATGTTAAATGGTGCTGCCTTCAGGCGGATGGACATTAGTCTACTCGAGACCGGGCGGCATCCCATGACTGTACTGATGGTGTCTTTATGTACCAGGGAACCCACTCCTTCTATGTGTTTGTCATCTCTTCCACTGTATTACACCTTGTGTCCGTCATTGTTGTTGTATATCATTTAAAATTAGATAAAAAATAAAAATAAAAATTCACGTAATAAAAATACTCGTTTTATTATCGTGAAAAATCTAGTTTTGTACAATGTACTTCTGTTTAAAAAGGTAAGAGTTATTTAAATTTAGTCGAAAAATTTATTTAAGATAGATTTTCATTTGACTTTGACTTTTTAATATTTCGTTGAAATAATCAATTTCAACAAAAATCTTACTTAGATGTATGTGTATGTGTCAGATTTGATTGTGAAGAAAATGGTGAACAAAAATGTTAATGAAAGTCAGCAAGTGATATATTTGGATTCCTTAATCTTTAGAAAAAAAACTAATATTTTTCTAATTCTTTCAGGTTTTTTAAATTGTGGACGACCTCCTGCAATAATAAAGGTCGAAAAAGACAAGGGATGGGCGTTTGTAGTTTTATTCGCATCATGTGGAATTCAGCTTTTTACATCGATATTTACATATGGATCAGGAATCATGCACCTGTACCTACTTGACAAATACAAAAAAGATGACGCCACCACGTCAGTGATTGGATCTTTATTTGTTAACTTACTTAGTGTTTTTGGTACACCTTTTATTTACTAATTTAAATTTACGATATCATCGATCACTTTTAAACATTAAACTACAAAGGGCTTGGATACGGTCTTACATTAAATCTTTAAATTCATACACAACTAAATTTCTTCTTGTTTTAAATATTTTGGACGAATTTTATTTCTTAAAAATACAAAGGTATATTTCACTCAGTCGTGCCTGATATATGTAAACTACAGTAACTGTGGTGAATTTCCACTAAAATTTAACAAATACGTAGTTTGTATACAAGATATTAGACATAAAGTCATGATATTGCACAGGAAATTTTAGAAAATTGGAACATCAAATGTATTCAAGATCATCAAACTGGTTCTTAAATACTGTAAAAATATTATACAGGTGTATATAGCGTGCACAATATTTGGCGAAAATTTAATTTTTTTCAGGTTAGCATAAATTACATTAACGAGTTTGGCTCCTAATATTTTAAGTCTGAAGCTTTTTTTGTCAAGTTTATTTTTACTTTCTATACACAAAGCTAATCAAATCAAAATATGTGGGTCAATATCCTTCTTTTGGTGTTCTATTAAATAAAACCTTTTAGCACTGAAATTTGTGTTTGAACAAAAAATTACATCATCAATGTTTTCCCTCCAATATTTTAATCCAGATAAAGCATGGAACAAAATAAATTATAAGTCTATTAAAAAGAAGACACTTTATAATTGTGAATAAGAAAAAGTTTCAAATTGCTTCGCATAATCAATTATTTGACCTTTCTGTACTCACAAAATGTGATTTTTCTGGCACTGAAAATTTAATAAGCAAGAAAATAATTTAAAAGTCTTAAAATTTTGCAAAATTTAAGCAACTAGGTAAAAGTTATCTTAAATATTCAGCAAATATCTTCAAAAGTGGGAGTATATGATGTAATGTTTTTATGCCTTCCATATGATAATATTGCAAATTTAAAACCAAGTTTCCCGCAGCTCTGTTATTTTTCAGATTGAATGAGAAACCAAGAATGAGTATTGTTGTAAATATGTCATTTATTAATGACACAAATGAAACACATGAAATTTGGGAGATCCTATGACTTTCTACAATTTGTATCTACACCTTGTTATGGATCTCCCAAAAATGAAAATTACATCATGACAATACTCAAAAAACACAAATATATCAAACATTTAAGCTGAAAAATATGGTGGCAACAAACAAAAGGCCACGAGACAAAAAAATTATCAAATACATCCCAAGGTAAAGTTTAACCTAAGGGACAGTTGTACGGAGTGGCGGAGGGTATGTTTTTCTTACAGAAAACGGTGTGTACAAACACTTGCAGCATCTACCAGTGATAACAATCACGTGATATCTCTGACGTTAGCTAACGACTAATCAACGCAAAACCCCAAAACCTGAGACTATGCATTTCATAACGTTCTAGCTCCGAAACCTGAGATATACATAAAATATACTACAATGATTATCACTACATTCTAACCACAGGAATAGAAAATTACATATACATGCATAAAACATATTATTATCAATAATATTACATAATGCCTTCCATATGATAATAGTGCAAATCAAAAACCAAGTTTCCCGCAGCTCTGTTATTTTTCAGATTGAATGAGAAACCAAGAATGAGTATTGTTGTAAATATGTCATTTATTAATGACACAAATGAAACACATGAAATTTGGGAGATCCTATGACTTTCTACAATTTGTATCTACACCTTGTTATGGATCTCCCAAAAATGAAAATTACATCATGACAATACTCAAAAAACACAAATATATCAAACATTAAAGCTGAAAAATATGGTGGCAACAAACAATAGACCACCAAAAATCCAACTACATTGGATCTTACAAAAAAAACCGGTGTGTACAAACACTTGCAGCATCTACCAGTGATAACAATCACGTGATATCTCTGACGTTAGCTAACGACTAATCAACGCAAAACCTGAGACTATGCATTACATAACGTTCTAGCTCCGAAACCTGAGATATACATAAAATAAAATATACTACAATCACTACATTCTAACCACAGGAATAGAAAATTACATATGCATGCATAAAACATATTATTATCAATAATATCACAAGATATTGCTAAAAATGTGTGAATTGTATGTTAAAATTGGCTAAAATTTTTTTCCTGGACTTGAAGAATATATTTACTATATTTGTCATAATTCGTCGAAAGAATTCATAAGAAATAATTAATAGATATTTCAGAACAAGCAAACCACATTTCACTGCAAAAAAAAAAAGCTTTTTGTGCAACAAGAATTGAAAAATTGGATTCTTAAATTAACAGTACTGTATATAGTTCAAAAGGGAAAAATTGATAATTTTCTTTTAAATCTTTCCGCCATAGTTCTTGGTTTAATCCTATTTGAATTGCAATTTTTGCAATGGATATGGTTTAATTTGCATTGTAGAATCTTAATTGATTGTTAAAACTTAAAAATGATGCAAAATTTTAGAAATAAAAGTCCAGACAAAATTCGACTCAAAGCAAAGGATCGAACGTCCTTAATTACATTTGTATTGTTCTTGTTCATGTATATATGTGCAAAACTCTAAGTGTTGCATTTAGCGGGTTTCTTTCTGCGAAAGGCGCTGAACAGAAAACACTGCTAAATGTAAGATATAAAACATTCTCCTCCGCTCTGTGGCTCACCTCACTCTTCACCTAATATGCTTGGATATTGAATTATATTTGATTGATAAAGTATTAATTTATAAAATGAAGTAAGTTCGATATGAGACCAAAGCTACTTCAGGTAATGAAAAATTACTTTTAATTAAATATAAACATGAAAAAAAACCAAATTACAATAATGATAAAAACAATTACACTTTTTTTCAAAATTTCTTTGTATTTAGCGTTAGTTCGGGATTTCCCCCCGTTTTTAATCTTAATTTGTTTGTTTTCATTACTTTAAGTATTCGAAGTTTACATAGCGTCAACATATATCAATTCTTGATTTCATTCAAAGTTTTTACTCTATCTTTTCTCACCGTAACATCATCACTCTAAAAACTTTCATTTATATCATAGTACAACATGTATAATATTACTACATAAATGGTTGTTTTAATTCTTTCAAGGGCTTCTTGCATCTTGCTTCATCAATAAATGGAGTTGCAGATCTACCTCACTCATTGGAGCTGTTATGCTCTTTTTAGGATTAACCACTTCATCTTTCGCCAATTCCTTCTGGATACTAGTTATAACAAATGGAATTATTTCAGGTACATTTATATGCTTATTGAATAAAATAACCACGCTAATTCCTTACTGTCGCTTTTTCACAGAGAAGGTTAAAACATTATGAAATGTTTTTCCTTTACAGGCATAGGAGTAGGATTTGCTCTTTTACCTGCTGTTTTTGCAGTTGGTGTAAATTTTGAGAAACATTCTGGAGTTGCTCATGGCATGTGTCAAGCAGGGTTAGGTATTGGGATGACTCTTAGCGGACCTTTCATGGAATATATATTGAGTGAATATGGATTGCGTGGTACGTACCTTCTCTCTGGGGCTATTGCATCGCATCTGATTTTCTTTGCATTGCTTCTGCGAACCCCTGAAAATACAGTTGATGTTTTGAGAAGAAAAGAAGACAACATTTTAAAATCGTCCAAAACACTGTTAACTACGCCTTTTTTTATGTTTGTTCTGATTGGAGCAATACTTTGGAACATGTCTTATTCTGCGATTATGATACAATTAACAAAGTATGTTGTACTAAATGGCGTCTCACAGAAAGCGGCTTCCTTTTCTTTTACAATCATTGGAATTGGAACCATAATATCAAGACTAGTGGTTGGTGTGGCTATAGGCCCAGGTGGTCTAGATCCACTTCTGCTAAACGTTGGACTTACAGCCTGCATGGGAGTTGTGATTGGAACCTTTCCTTTTTATATCAGCTTAAGTTCAGGTTATATAATATTTTCCGTGATGTATGGAGTTGTGAGTGGCGGCCTTAACGTTTTCACGGTTCCATTATGCGTTTCATTAGCGGGAAAAGAATATTTATCGGAAGCTCTGGGAATTTGGTTCTTACTTCTAGGACTGGGATCGCTCATTGGTGCACCCGCTGCAGGTTTGACTTCAGTAGTCAGTTTTGCTTTACTTCAACTTTCCATATCCATCATTAGAAAAATATATATTGTACAAATATGGTTGTTTCCTAAATTGAAATTTTTAGCTCACCGGAGCCGAAGGCTCAAGTGAGCTTTTCTGATCACATTTTGGCCAAAATGGCCGACCAAAGTTTTACATAGAATTATATGAGAAAATTCTTTAAAAATCTTCTCCTCAAGAATAGCAAAGCCATAATTGATCATATTCACATGGAAGCATTCTTAGGTAGTGTAGATTCAAGTTTGTTCAAATCATGACCCCCGAGGGAAGGCCGGGGCCACAATGGCCGACCAAATTTTTACATAGAAATATATCAGGAAAATTCTTTAAAAATCATCTTCTCAAAAATAGCAAATCCATGATTGGTCATTGGACTACTTTTGGATTTAAGCTTTTCAGCCATAATTGATCATATTCACATGGAAGCATTCTCAAGTGGTGTAGATTCAAGTTTGTTCAAATCATGACCCCCGAGGGAAGGCCGGGGCCACAACGGCCGACCAAATTTTTACATAGAAATATATCAGGAAAATTCTTTAAAATCATCTTCTCAAAAATAGCAAATCCATGATTGGTCATGGGACTACTTTTGGATTTAAGCTTTTCAATAATAAAACAATTTCTACTTTTTCCTAGCCACAGTGCTCATGTGAGCGATGTGGCCCATGGGCCTCTTGTTATTGTTAATATTAATGTATTTAGTCTTTCTCACGATCATTTTCAATTATTTTTTTTCGTAAAACAAATAATTTACCAGAAAAGTTCAAATTCTAGTATGTTACTTAATGTAATATGTATTATTAAACCTCTTTCAAAATAAGTGTGAAATTATATGACATAACATATACTTACATTTAAGCTAATTTTGTACGGTATCCTATTGCAGGATTTATCTTTGACAGGACAGGATCATATGCGTACTCCTACTTTATAATGGGTAATTAAACAATTTTTTTTCTTTGAGTTTGAGGTAATAATGTAGGTATACCACTAGGAGGAAAAGGAAATTTAGAAAAAAAAACTCCGCACCTATTATTTTTCAGGCACATTGGTTCTGCTAGCTTCCTCTCTATCGCTGGGAGTGGCACTCTGTCTGAGGCAAAGGAAGAAGCACCAAAATAGAGATAACCTGTCTCAGTTCAGCGTCAGTGTGATAACAGGGACGACAAATACATTGTAAATGAACAAAAAAATGTAAAACAATTTGATCATTCTCCAGCCTGCAGCGACAATTTTGGACTAGTGAATTTTGTGTTGTTTTACAGTTTTTGTTTAAGCATAGTGTTAGTTTTTGCAAAAACTGATATTTTTATGATTTTCCCATAGGAAAGCAGGCCAATGCATTCACAATGGTACAAAAATATTCATTAAAAATTCCTCACTATTTATGTGAAATAAAATAGCAGTGTGGAAGAAAAAAAACACAAATAAAGGATTAAAACTAATGGCATTTGCAAACAGTTTTCTGTTGAATATACAATTTAAATACTTAGTTACTTAAGGATCCTCCGGGGATCGCATGGTCAAGAACATTGTAATGTGAAGTATTTTTTAGGTGCGAGTTCAAATTTTGTATGCTTTTGACATTCAGTGTATATGTATTTTTAATTCATAGTAAATATACGAGATTTAACGAAAAATCGTGTCCTTTTTTATCAAGGGTTTAACAAATAATTCACAGCTGAATTTTCATCCTCAATATTTCCTTTTTAAGAATTGGAAAACCCCTTGCATTTTATGTTTATATCTCCAAAATTATTTGGTTCACAAAAGCATTTTCTAATTACGATCAAAGTTTAAACTAGAGACCTTTGAAAAATAAATTTGTTGCTACAAGGCTTTCAAGTGTCAAATCATTACCTTGAAAGCAAGATTTTTGGTTTGTTTTTTGACTACCATGATTCTAAACATTGTCGGTGCAGCATGCGTATCGCAGTTTTACATGTAGAGTATCTGTGAAGTAGGGAGTTGATCCTTACTTGCAGGCTCGAATACAACTGCGGGAGGTGGAAACCCGTCCTGCGATGAGTTCGTATATATATAAACCAAGCAGGAGCTTGAACGAAAAAGATCCTTCACTTCTCAATGGCCCTGAGTATGGATCATATTGTTTGCCTACTTGATGTAGATCAATTGCTTTCATTATACATCCCTCCCTCTAAATTTAAATGCAAGTAGAATAAGAACTTTGTAATTTAGGTGTCTATTTTTCTTTTGAGCAATAGGTTGATTCTCTTTTGTAACTCTGTACACTTTTGATTTGTTTCAATCTATAATAAATCTTTTTACATAGAAAATATCTATGGACTTAAAAAGTATTTTGCTTGTAATTATAAACATACAAATAGTTGTCAAATAAGTACTTGGTTAAGTTTTTCTTGATGGAAAGGAAATAATTCAATGAACATTTAGACTATAGTTACATCTACTTATAACTATCGTTAATTCTGCAACAGTTACTAGAAACGCTTCTTAAAGAATGACAATGAAATACGTTTTGTGCAACTGTTACAAGATTCTAAATCAAAAATTTATCAAAATATACATAATTTGTAAAATGGAATTGGGATTTGGAGATGCTTTAGTGCATTAAAAAACAGATGATTCTGACTTAGTCATATTTAATTACTAGAAGTTTAGCATATTTAAAGTAGTCTGTACAAATAAAAGATATAAAATGTTATTTAGATAAAATCATAAATTCGAATTTAGGTCAGACACATTAACAATTTTTCTTTTGAAGTATTTAAAACCCTTTAAAGATTCCTTCTTGTGTTTTCTTGTGTTTTAGTTTATAACATCAATATACTTAAAACTTAGGCCCGCATGCGTCGATTTTCTCACTTATTGACAAATCTTCAAAAGTTTATATGAGCGCATTTCCATAAATAAATATTAAAGGCGATATAGGACAATGTTCTTTACAATAACAGTATTATAATGAGGAAAAAATTATATTAAAAGCATGTTCCAGAATTATAAAAGTTTTCAGAACCACTGTGCACTAGATATAAAATAATGAACTGGAGAAAACATGCGTATGAAATGAAATTCTTTTTTAACCTAAATTAATGTTACAGCGAAAGCAGAAAATTCAACAACTTTGACAATAATGCAGTATTAAATAGAATACTTACAATCAACAATTGAAATTAAAGTAAATAAATAGTTTATAAAATTGATTTCTTTTGGGCGATCCTCTTATTTGATAACAATTTACATATATAATTCCAGTGGATGTTCAGGTAGAAATGTCGTCTTTAGTATTGGATCTCTCCTGCTATGGTAACCAATGATGCCCAAACTTCCTCTGCGTTTGGTTTAATTTCCGACTCTGGTAGAATAAAACCGGCTTCTCCGAAAGAAGAATCTTTCGGTCTCAGTTCGTAGGTGTAAGAGTACTTGATTCCCGCCACAGCCTTTGCCCAATCATATGATCCGCCAGAAGCAGGGTCTGGAAAAAGGATAAAAATGATGAATTCGTATTTATTGAACAGTTTTGAAGAGAAATTCGTGTATCAATTAAGGTCATTTTGAAAATGTAAAGTTCATTTGCAATAGATATTCATTATGTATTTAATATTCTACCACGATTATTGCCAAGATCAAAGAAATGACGCGGACATTATTCTCCGATGAATTACGAACGTCATCAAACATTATCAGATTAGAAACACGTACCAAACCTGAACAATTCAAATGCATGTTTGGCTGTAGAATGAAATACTGGTTGAGACTACATCGATGCGTTCGTCTTTTGAAGTATAAATACTGTAAATTGCATCAAGTTGCTGATGAATGTCGTTTTTTATAGCTAAATGGGGCTATTCCACGGACCTCCATTCAAATTACACAACTTGATTTTAATCCCAAATAAAACAGAAAAACAGGAACATGATTTCGTTTTTATATATTCATTAAAATTAATCAATACATATAAAGAACAAATTTGAAATTTAAAAAGACTATTTTTAATGCGACGAAAGCTCAAATCGTCTGAATTCCATACACAAATAAGCAAACAAATTTCCCCTCTGGTGTTAAATGGATCAGCATAATCAAGACATGGTGACCTAATTCGTTTCTCTGAAGACGAAACGATCAGTCGTATTTTATCGATCTTAGTAGAGTAGAAATAAAGTCCTTGTTGTCGTAAATGATGCAGGATAACCTCCTGGGTCTCGAAATGTTGTTTGTAATATAAAAGCCTCGGCTAACGCCTCGGCTTTTATATTTTAAACAATATTTCTCGACCTCCGGGGTTATATTGCAACATTCACGAAAACGCGGACTTTATTTCTTATATACCTAACCCACTTTCCTTTTTTTTCTCTTAACGAAGAACGTAATCACACAATGAAAGTCGTCTCAGACAACAACCTTTGGGTGAGGAGGCTTAGTTATCAACAATCTTACTCGAATTTATATTTTATTCAATTTGATTTGACAATTCGTAACCATCATCATTGCATTATCGATTATCATATTTTAGGAACCGTAATACCAAAGCTTCTCATCGAAATAAGTAACTGATAATTAGATTCGTATAACTGAAAGTAATGTACGATAGTGACATCAGAAGAAGTTAAAATAAAGATTCCACTTTTTAAGTAATTAATGACAGAATGGTTAATCAACAAGAAAAAATTATTGAATTCAGCTCTTCCATCGTCATCTTACTTTTTTGTATGTAGTAATATTTTAATTTCAGCTTCATATGGTACATGTTTATATGGCCTCCATTTTCATTGGTATGCAAGAACTTGTCTAAAGTACAAGCTGACGGTATATCAAATACGCTGACGTATTTTCAATGACATATTATAAAGTCAAAAATTTTGTTAATTCCATGGTCTAAACAATGACCTTGTTTGTATGTATAAGTTCTTGTAAGATGGAATTTTAACTGACGGACGTTTCATTCCAACTTTTCTGATATTTTGCCAAATTCTGATAATTCCGGTGATCTTATTGATATACAAAGTGATGAAAATTGTATTCTTACACAGAATATCTGGCGGAGTTCCGGCGGTGTACACGCTTCCGTGAACAGTCTCCAATGATTTCAAGCCAGCTTCAGCAACACGTATCTACATAAAAAATGTTCTGGTAAGTGTAAGCAATTAATAGGTGTATTTTAAGAAAAAAAACTACATGTACATACTTTCTGGTAATGCAGTGTTAAAATTACTTCATGAAAATAGTCATTGTTAAAAGGGTCTTAAAACGCTAAAGAGAGAGAGAGAAAAAAACTTAAGTTTGAGCTTAAGTAATTGGTATGTATATGTATAAAATACTACACTTTACCATTTCTGAATAGTCCGAGGGTTTATTGAAAGTGAAAGAATATGGTGTCAACAGAAGTTGGGAGTAAGCATGAAAGGAAAGAAACAGCTTGATCCGCCCCTTCTCTGAAAGTAATGCGTCCCTTATGTTCCTTGTTTCTGACTCGGAGAAAGCTTTTGTTCCGGGATAAATGTCACTGCATGGATATCTGCTGGTGCTTGCCCCTGTTTCAAAGTTTAAATATAGATCACCCAAGCGATACAGATACTTGAAATGCATTTTTAGAGAGCTTTCGTTTGAAGGAAAACCTAATAAAGAGCTTTATCATTAAGAATTATAAAGCTTAAGAAGAAACACTCGCAACTCGCATAAATTTGGTGAATAAATAGCTCATCTGTTTTAAACAGGACATCTATAATCTAAGGTAGACTACACTAAGATACATATAATAGTGCATCGGTTTTTGATTTCTATAAATGGTGTTGCCATGGTTACTTAAAATAGAAATTTCTGTGAAATTCCTTTAAAACACTACTCTTCTTACAGTTTTGGTCTGATTTCAATACAATTTGGCACACAAGTAAACTACATAAAATAATGTATCGGTTTTTGATTTCGCTGAAGTTGTTGCCATGATTACTAAAAAAATATATTTCTGTGAAATTCCTTTAAAACACTACTTCTCCTACAGTTTTGGTCTGATTTCAATATAACTTGGCACATAAGTAGACTACACTAAAAACATATCTTAGTGCATCGGTTTTGATTTTTCATATCGATGTTGCCATGGTTACTTAAAATAGAAATTTCTGTGAAATTCCTTTAAAACATTATTTCTCCTACAGTTTTGATCTGATTTCAATGAAACTTGGCACACAAGTAGACTACACTAAGATACAAATTTAGTGCATGAGTTTTTGATTTTGCTTAAGGATATTGCCATGGTTACTAAAAATAGAAAAATCTGTGAAATTCCTTTAAAACGTTACTCCTCCTAGAGTTTTGATCTGATTTCAATATAACTAGGCACACAAGTAGACTACGCTAAGATACATAAAATAGTGATCGGTTTTTAATTCTGCTGAACGGTGTTGCTATGGTTACTGAAAATAGTAGTAGAAGATACATTTCTGATTTCAATATAACTTGGTACAGAAGTAGACTACACTAAAATACATAATTTAGTGCATCGATTTTTATTTCAATGAACAGTGTTGCCTTGATTTCTAAATTAAAATAGAAATTTCCGTTAAATACTTTCAAAATGCTACTTTTCTCTTCATTTGTTATAAGTACAAACCAGCAGAGCTACAGTCTCGACAGAGACTTCTGGTTAAACAAATGTTTCTCGACCAATCAGATTCTGCTAATTAACATGAAAATATAATATGTAAAAATATTAAACCTCCAAATGAGATGTTAAAGTTTCTGTTCTGATCAACACCAATACACCAAAATGACTGACGACTGCGATTTTTCCTCCAAAGACGATCCTAAAAAAGAAATTCTTGATATTGAAGTCAGATAGACAATAACTTGTAATTAAAAAAAAAAACCAATGTGCTTAATAAATGCTCAAGAAAAAAGAAATTGCAAAAAAAAAAAATTCGTGATGAATAAATGCCTGTGCATGCTCTGCATTGAAAACCACGATAAGCACAATAAAACTTTGTACCGATCAAAACTACCTATGTTTTAAATTACTAATATATCCGTCAGCGTTGCGGAAGGAAATTTCTAATAAGAGGACATTAATTTTACACTGTGTCATACCGTTGTATGACTGTATTCATAACCGTCTGGGTTGGCGGAAGGAAGTATGTGCCAGTCAAACTCCTTCATTAAACGAGTCACCACAGAATCCGACCCATAGCCCTTCAAAAGCTTTAAAAAAAGATAGCAATATTTATAACAATTCAATTTTTTCCACTGTTGTTAATTATTAAGATCTGTTTGCTATCCAGCTTTGTTAATATTCATGTTCAGTAAATTTCTTTTGCTACTTTTTCTGCTTAATGTAACAATATTTTCTTTTTTAAAAAGGCATAGCTGATTGCAATACCATGTCTTACTTTTCATTTACAAGTTTTATATTATTAAAAGAAAACATTATATATTCAATAATAAAATATATGAGTTATCAAAATCCCCATTTTAATACTTTGAGTTTTAAATACTTTTTTCTAAAAAAAAGTATACCATGTTAATTATATAGATAGCGGTCGCAGGTGCGATCCATTCCCTAGCATGAATTCCAGCTTCAATCCATATCACAGGCTTAGTTCGTGCATCTAAATTTCTTCCAACCTGTAAGGTGAAACATATGGAGATAACGAACAGTATTCAAGATCAGAAGTCCATAAAACAATACAAAATAGGAGCAGAGCAAACACGGACCTCCAAAACATAAGAAGTGGGATCACGTTCCATGCAGGAGTGATCATATCCTGCCGACCGGTCACACCAGCCGTGTCCTCATTGTCATGATCGTGATGTAACAGGTAATGATATATCTTCCTTAGCATAGATCAAAGTAATAACTTTAGGTAATAATATCTCTCTCTAGGCGTGATCAAAGTAAAAAAAATACTTTTCTTAACATTAGTCTAACTTTTACTATTGAAATTGCAGAAATTAATATTTCAAATATTTTTTATCGGTCTCTATGCTTGACATTCGACACAGGGTTTTGAAGTATTATTATTTTAGTTAATTACAGTAATTACAGAAAAAAAAGTCACGTAAGATGCATCACACTTACTGGTAGCACAGGGGTTCGCGTACCTATCAATTATACCGAAATTTTCATTAAATAAAAAAATACGTAATACGTATAATAATAACACGTGTTTATTACAGGTATTACGTATCTTTTTTATTTACCAAAAATTTCGGCAAAATTGATAGGTACGCGAACTCCTGTGCTGGTAGCATATGTAACTCTCTCTCTCTCTCTCTCTCTCCCGCTCTCTCTCTCTCTCTCTCGAAAAGGAATGGTTTCAGAAACAAAAGGTAACAAATATGTTCCTGATTTTTTTTCAAATAAAATTTTAGCATTCTGCATGCAAGACAATGGGCAGTGAGGGACCTTTTTCGTGCTAACACCTGCTGTGACACTTGACATCAGTTTATAAAGTCCCATCTGAAGGACCGATCTCAACGTCTTGCAGTAAATTTGATCCCACGAGGTAAGAATCAGCTCTTAACTTCACGTATCTAGAGCACACACCACTAACCACTGTGCCGCAAGTTTATCAAAGTAAGTTTCAGTTTGATTGAAACACTTTTCCTTAAATTTAGCCGCTTGCAAGTAAGCATTAGATAACGTTTGGTGTCATTGAATGTACTCTCTAAGCTACTTTCTTCTCTTGTTTAGTGGGAAAGTCAAACCTGAGACTATAAAAATTAGGTAGCAACTCTCCCTTCGCCAAGCTCTCGGCACAATGAAATGAAAGCTACACAGTTTTCAGTATTTTCACAAAGTTTTCACAACGTCAAAGATTCTGTGTTATCTCCTTGCCATGGAACAATGGCAAATCTCAATTAAAACCCTTCGGGTTGATGTCTCTCTCTCTCTCTCTAAATAAAACTCGTTCATAGGGGGAGTAAAACAAGATACTGTGAAATCACTAATTTTCGTGGGGGTTTAATTTTCGTTGTGTTCGTGGTATGAAGAGACCCACGAATTTATGTCCACCACGAAATGTAAATTTTCATATGCACAACTACAAAAAAGTTATTCATCCACGAAATCAAATCCCCACGAACCAAGTTTTTTTCCTCAAACCACGAAAATTTGACCCCACGAAAATATGTGATTTTACAGTACACTAAACTATTCAATCAATCAATCAATCAATCAATCAATCAATCAATCAATCAATCAATCAATTAATAAATTTCTTATGAAGATCATTATGTTATACATGTAATATCCATAGTATAAGCATTGTACCTTGATAACTTTCATATCTCTGCCTTCATATGTTATGCCGATAGACTCTATTTTTGCAATTGCAGAGTATTTTGATGCCATCCTTACGAGCCAACTGTCCATCTACATATTATTACAAAAATATGTTTAAATTGCAATTAACATATTATAGATTGATCTAAGTGACATGTAATTAGAATTATAGAAATAAAATAATGCAACATCTATAAATGACTGAATTTTAAGGAAAGAAATTGACAAATTCCGAGCAATAGATGTGTGTTTGACCTCGGCATGTCGTGCAAATTTTCCGACAATATCCGCATTCCTTAGTTTGAGTGCTGGAGATGCCATCGCACCTGTTGAATTAATGACGTAATCAGGGATCTCCATGGATGCTTCCTCTTGGTCCATAACACTAAAAATTAGAGGTACTTTACAATTAAAAGAATACGTATAATTCGATTCTTTCACAATTACACTGTATGAGTAGACAGAAGATTGATTAAAATTTCCTGAATCGAGAAAGTTGTTATATACAAAGGTATATACATGTGCATAATTCATACTACGGATAAAAATATTACAATGCCTATTACCTTTGTATATCATGAACTAATAAAGTAGGCTTAAGGTCAACACGTGACAATCGTTGAGTGACGTCATCATACACTTTGATAGGTACATGAATATCTACATCAGCGTTGATATTAGGCCTCTTCCAAAAGTCAATCTTTAAAAACAAGAATTGCAAAGTTTACTTTATAGATCGCACTTCGTTTTCATTCTCCAAATTACTAGTATTTGCATTTTCTTTATAAAGAGAGAGTTAGAAAAATGTTTTTTAAGTTGAAGAACAATTGCTTAATCATCATAAACATTATTTTCGAACATTTTCCAAAAAAAAAAAAA
>PRKT01000005.1:1571404-1625851 GCA_003671525.1 Saccostrea glomerata | reverse complement strand
TCAACTTTGGTGGAAACTTCATAAATGAATCAGCAGACTGTAGATAATTGCAGTCATATGCTGAATCAAAATGAAACAAAAAGGAAACAAATGATTTGAAAGATAAATCCTTTTGCGTTGTTAATATTTCAAATTCAAAATATCAACAGCAACAACAAGAACGAAAAAAAAACAAAGCAAAACAAAACAAACAACAAAACCCCAAAAACAAACCAAAAAAAAAAAAAACCCTAAACAAACAAACAACAACTCACAATATGCTTCAGTGTATTTTAATGGAAACGACAAGAATGCAATATGCAAAATTTTATCTTTAGAGACGTATATTATACTGTATTTGAAAATAGTCAAGCAGTGGTAAAAGATTTTTAAAGACAGGAAATGGCTATGGAATGTATAGAATGACTCTATATATTAATTGTACTGAGCTGTGGGATGAAAAAGAAATTGAAGGCTGAAAAATCAGACCTCAGCAGGAAGATTGTCTTGAAGTCTCTCCAGAGCAAGGACTTGATCCATTGTTTTGGGATGAACTCGAATCAGCTTGTCTCTGATAATCAAAAAGCCACACAGATATGTATGCATATAAAATTAAATATTTAAACATTTTAAAGTTCAAAGAATGAAAAATGAAAATCTGATTTGAGCTTCACTGGCAAAATTTCTAAATAAAATTCAATAAAATAATTAAGTTATAAAACGAAAATGCCAACAAAGTATCATAATATAAATTGCTAGTATAGCTCGATAAAGCATTAATATCAAAACTCTATGCATTCGGAAAAAATAAAACAACAGACGTTTGAAGTTAAACTACAATAAACTTACAGGTGATAGATTTTCCTCGGAGGTATGACAGGAGCTGATTTCAGCAATGTCATCAACGACACAAGAATAAGGAATTTTGAGATCGATTTGTACATTTTTTAAATTGGCCCAACTCGGTAAGAACTACATGTACAACTTATTTTTACTTATATAACGGTAAACCGGTGTTAAACATACTAGTCATGTCTTGCGGTTAAAAAGTTATCCTGAGAGACTTAGAAATGTTCGAAGAAAAACCACATCCAGTATATACAGGAAGATCATCTTTAACTTCTATCATTAAGAAAGTGTATATGATATAAGGTGACGTACATGTAATAGATGTTGTTTTTTTACCTACATGTATAGAATAGTTGTAGTAAAATACTTTGAATTCAAAAATCTTTCAAGTAAGCATATATTTAAAACCATTTATTACATAAAAAAATTGAATGATATTTTAAAGTACATGTACATACACTGTATGAATGATAATAAAGACGATTCTTATAGAGAAAAACAAACGTTAATGGTGATCTGACAACATTGCTTAACATGATCACTTTAACTTTTCAATCGTCAGTTTCCCTATTTTGTGGAACAATTTGCTTTTTCCAACTGCATGTGTAGTTAATAGCTCTCAATATAATTAATATATAATAGCAAGAGGTTGCTCTACGTACAAACAATTTCTAGAACGAGGTAAGGTATTGACAAACAAGTTGATGAAATTAACTATTAACTATTAACAATCTCGTTTAAAATCATCATAAAATTTTCATTTGATGTACAATATAGTTTTACTCATCATACATTATATTTTGATCAAAAAATTATTTGGGAGTATTTGCATAATTTGCGTTTAAGTGCGAAAAATTGTAACCTTCCATTATAATCTTATATTAAATGTACTTGTATTTTAAGATGGCCACTTACAATGCCTTGACGATAGATTTTCCCAAAACTTAACATGCAAAGTCAATGTATGTTATCTATGGGTTTGAGTTTCTCTGTTATAGTTTCCACCCAATAAATCCCCAGTCGGCTCCCTTAAACACCGACTGGTCAAAGAATTTTTCTATTAAATATATATTTTTTAATTATAGCATTTTGAATAGACTTTTGAGCTTGAATATTGTTCTTTATCTCTATGCATTTCACCACAAAGTGAATAGTAAGATTTGGACTAAACAGCTGCAACTTACTTATAATTATCCCTCTAAGGATATATTTAATGTATAATCAAAGAATCGTGTAGTCCGATCACGAGAAGGTGAAAATGGCGGATGTGACAGTAGACAGCAATGCTTACTCCTTCATAGCACATAATCCTACGTCTAATTAACGTATTACGTATACGAGTATGCCCGAAACATTATGAATACAAGCGTTCAACATCGAACGCAACGTTGTAAACAAAAAAAGTCGTCAGGTCAAATTCTAAGAGCTAAATGAACGAAATGAAGTGGCATCTAGGTAAGATGTTATTATTTTTCACACAAAATGAAATTATTTATGAGAAATTTAGTACGTATTAGACCCATTAAAACCCAAATAGGGAAATCATATCGCTCGATAGGGTCATCGGAACGATGCGATATTGAATACTTACCGGACAGACGTTAATTTGAATACCGATATTTAAAAAATCATTAATTTGCGTTTTTTAGTTGGAATAATTATTGTAAATTATGTGGATATGTTTTAGCTATATAATAAAGGAGTTGTTGAACTTACGTTGGTGAATATTGGCACTCGTTGGCTGTTCAAATGCACTTACAGGCTCGTGCATTTGAACTGCTAACTTGTGCCAATATTCACCAATAAAAGTTCAATAACCCTACAATATTCACCGGATTTGAGACCGTATTCACCGGTGGGTCACTAGATAATTAAACAATTATGGACTCTTTTGGTGTTGAATATGGTTTGTTATTCATCAGAAAAATATTAATATTGACGTAGGCGGAGCCGAGTCCATAATTGTATTGTACATGTATTCAAGATCAATAGTCCATAAAACAATACAAAATAGAAGAGCAAACAGGGACTTCCATATCATCAGAGGTGGGATCAGGTGCCATTGAGGACTGAGCATCCCCTGCCGACCAGTCACAACTGCGGTTTGCACCTTGTCATGATCGTGAAATAATGGGAAAATCTATCGTCAATTCAGTATATAAAAATGGACAAACAATAAGTATGATAAACGTCAATCAGCATTTGACTCGAAGATAAATTGTATTTTCTGGAACTTACGAAATGATGTCTTTAAACAAACATGCTGAAATTCATGTTTCATCAACTTGTTTGTTAATAAATTACCTCGTTTTATAAATTGTCTATACGTAGAACATGCTTTCGCATATCGAATCAACTAAGACATATAAACTCCGTATGCAGGTGTTGGGGGTATATTGCTGCATGAGTAATGGAAGATGACGATTGTAAAGTTAAAGTCATCCCGTTTATCATAGAGCTATGATAATCAAATGAATTATATGAAGAGTATTCAAGCGTAGAATTTCAATAATCAATACAACTGAGCAAACACGGACCTCTAAAACATCAGAAGTGGGATCAAATACCATGGAAGAATAAACATCCCCTGCTAACGGTCACAGCCTCTCCTTGTCATGATCGGGAAATATTGGGACAAATCTGTCGGCACTTCATTGTGAAAATGTTGGCTTTATCTTTGATTGATGTAGTAAGTAATGCAGTCATTTTACAAACAGATGCATTCGAAATTTAAAATGCATATGATCGTCATGAAGTGCTAAAATAAGTATTCAAAAGAAAATTAAACCCATAACAGAAAATGTATAGAAAAAAAAACTTAGAAAAAAGAAAATATTTCTTAAAAAAGTCTTAATCTATGCTTTTTATTGTGGCTTCCGTCCGTTCTAGAAAAAATATCTAAATGGGAAGAAAGATAATCTCTAGAAAAGAAAGATTAAACATAAATAGCTTTGAACGGAAGAAAAATATTAAGATCATAGTTTAATGCTACGATATATCTTAATATCTAATCTACACAGAATCGTGAAAAAATGAAAGGGGGTTATGAAGAGAGAACCTTTAAGAATTACAGATATGAAAAAAAACATTTAAAAGAAAATAGAGTCAGAAGTAGTTGACTCTGAAGGTTGTGCAGGCGATTCTTAGAAAAGTAGTCATACTGACTTAGTGTATATACATAATAATAATAATTATTATTATACTGATAAGCTTTTCAAGAACAAAAAAGTATTTCAATCTGCACTATTATTCCAAAAATTTAGTTGATGGTTGAGAAATTATATATTTTCAGAAAAATTTAATAAATGATGTATGATTGTTTTCTCATATCAAATGCAAGAAAGCACATTTAATTATAATTAAATGTGATTTCTTGCCTATGATATACAAAAACGTTTTTGAGTAAATTATGTATAATGAGGACATTTATCTTACCAATACTAGTCCGTATTGTTTAGATAACTTAGATTTTCTGACATAATATCTGATAATAAATAATAATGAGTTTTTTTTAAAGCTTGACTGTGTTGGAATTTTACATGAAACTTTTTGTGCATGGGTTAGCTCAGTACTGATTGTTTGATACTAGTCATCTTAAGATATAAGACTTTCATATCCCAAAAATGGCCAAGAAGGCATTAAAAGTTTTCCTTTTTGTGTAAGATATGGAAACTGAAGTCATTTAATTTTAAATTGTGAATTTTTTGCCCCTTGAAAGTTTTGTTCTTAGTACTAAAAATTCTTTGAAAGGAAATGAATTTTTGATAAGTTTTCTCAGAGCGGAACTATAATTTACTTTAAGTAAATCATCAAAATACTTGTATGTGCAGTGAAATACACTCCAACAGGTATTAAATAAGCTGCATACTTGCTCACAGGGATGTCATCTAGAATAAATGTGCTAAAAGATATAATTCCTCGCGTTAGTTTATGTTTAACTTTACGCTGTTTATAGTATTACGTTATATTGATAATCATTCAAGTAATTTTTCAAGGGCAGAGTGCCTAAATGCAGATTCTAAAGATGGGAATTTTTTTTCTCATATGAATGCGAGTAAATTTAAAAGAAAAAAAACCCGCTTATTTGTTTCCTTTTTATTGAAAGATATTTTGCATTCCCTATTCAGTAACCTTTAAAAAAAATTGTATGGACCAATAACATAATAGATATAAAACACAATTTTTTTCTCAGGAAAAATGACGATCAAGCATCACAAACTTTCATTTATTGAACGTCTTTAAAAAGTTTTTCAGGTTATCCTTGAATTTAGTATCAAAATACCCGTATATAAATGGGTTCACAATATGGTTGATAAACACTAAACGAGATAAATATATCCATACAACTAACTCTGCATCTGTCAATTTTATATAGTTAAAGTCATGTATTGTGTAAGTTTAAACCAACAACACAAGGGGAGGTATATAAGAAAGAACATATGTAAGAATGATTATGAAGAACATCATATTAAATCTTTCTTTTGCTCGCAGTCGTCTTCTACTATATTTTTTCTGGTGATTTGCAATTGAAGTCTCTACGTTTGACCTTTCTGTAGAGCAATTTTCATGCGAGAAATCAGCCTCAGATTTATCTGAAATTGTCTTTATTTTACTATTAAATGAATCTTCACTCTGAGATTGTTTCGTACGTTGAGTGTTTCTTGAAGATGATATTTTTCTTGCATGATGTTTCATCTTAAGTAGCACAGGGACATAAAGGAAAAATGTAACAATAACGTTCACAGTTGAAAGTATCATCAGGAATGCAAAATAGTTAGAAACCATTGGAGTTTGGTGCACTGAAAATTTGCAAGTTTTTATACTTATGTTGTTATTCAAATGCATTTCAGTTGATTCTAAGACACCTGCTGTTCCTAGAATTGGAGCAGTAGAAATAAATCCAAATATGCATGAGCTTATAAAAGAAAATCTTTTCCAACATAATGTCATTTTAGGAATGTGCGGTTTGCAAACCAGAAGATATCTTTGGAGCGAAATGAAAAACAGAATATATGCTGATATTGCTGCAACGCAAACATGAAAGAACGACAAAATCCGACATAAAATGCTGCTAGGGTAGTTATAAAAGTATGTATTATCCATGACGTAAAATGGTGGATTCATCAAACACGCCAAAAAATCAACAGTGGCTAACAATGGGATAAAGTAGCGCTCACCCCTATTCTTAATCCGAAAGAAGTACACAAAGATAACGAAAATATTTCCCATGAGGCCTATTAATGCTCCTATTATGGTGCAAATGGTGTTGCCCATAGCCATTTGAAAATATTTCTCTTGTAAAATAGCTTCATAAATGCTTTCATTGGCCATACTCATATTTCTGGGATACTCTTAATAAAACTATTTACTGACTATTTTAAGCCTTCCGTAGCTTCTTTTTTTCTACTTCCTTATTATGCTTTTTTTTAAAAGTGGCCCACGTGATCCAAATGTTTAAAGTGTCTGCTCTAGATTTGCAAAATAAGGGACCTATCCTTACATGTTTGTCACTGGTTAAAATCTTCTGCGGAACCACTCTATCCTCTGAGACAATGTAAACCGACGTCACGAGTTGCAGTAGGTGTTTGTACCAAAAAAAAGATATCTCACTGCTCAATGCCATTGGGAGCTGAGCATAGGTATAAACTTGCTGCCCTTCATCGGCAAATGGCTGCCATATATAATGAGTGAAAAATTCTCGAGGGACGATTAAACAACACCGAATTTTTTTTTGAAAAATTCAAAAGTAAGGATACTAAATTGGTAATGCAACTGAATAAAAAAAGATAAAAAAAAACAAAAATTCTCCTTTTACTCATTCTTCAGTTTATCCAAAACTCTTATAATTACCAGTATCTGAATAGACTTGGTCTTTTACTTGTACCGTGAAATATATGGAAATAAGAACGCATTCAATCGCAATTATTACTAATTTGGAGCAGAGCAATCAAGAACCTCTAAAATATGAGGCGTTGGTTCAGGTGCCATGGAGAAGTGAGCATCCCTGCTGAAAGGTCACACCCGTCGTGTGCTCCTTGTCATTATCGGGAAATTTCGGAAAAAAATCAATTGCCAATTTAGTATGTAAATAATGGCCTAATGATAGAATGAAAACAGTAAATGACTCATTTTATTTCATTTTTTTAATTAAAACAGAGTTTGCACCAGGAGATTTGTATTAAATTCACACTACTTTACTACAATATCTAAATTCATTTATTAGGGGCAAAATATGGTCATTATACATTGAAAAAAACAAAATAGTAAAAAGTAATTGCATACAAACAATTTATTTTCTTTTACATTTATTGCTTTAAAAATCATTTTTCCTAATAAATATTTCTTTAATTTGATCTCTAAATTTAGAATCAAAATAACTGTATATAAAGGGATTAACAATATGATTAATAAACACTAAACGAGGCAAATAAATCCATGCCAAAGATTGCGTTTCATTAAAATTTAAGTAATTAAAGTCTTTGATTGTGTAGGCTAGAACTAAAATCAGTAGTGGTGGAATATATGACAGAATGTATGTCAGTATAAGGCAGAAAAACATCATGTCAAATCGATTCTTTGAGCGAGAGTGGGTATTATCTTCCTTGCCCTTTTCGATTTCACGTGTCATTTCTGATCCATGATAGGCAGAAGGAATGTGCCTTGTTTTTCTGTTTTCATTTTCTTTATCTTCACAGAAAAATTGTGTTTCTTTTTTGGAGAGAAGAAATTCATTATCCATTTTGATTTGTGCTGAAGGGGCAGTGTGATTATTTGTTCGTGAAGCCAATGTCTTTTTATGGATATTCCGTGGTATCTTCAGAACAGATCGTCTTATTCTTTGGAGGACAGGAATATATAGAGCAGTAGTCACCACAATACTTGCAAACGAAAGAATAAGAAGAACTGCAAAATACGCTGCGACAAACGGTGATTCATACATTGAATATTTGCAAATTCTTGTAGTTATCGAGTGATTCCTGTAAATTTCTTCCGATTCTACGACTCCTGCTATTCCTAAAAGCGGTGCACAGCATACAAATCCAAAACCACACGAGCTAACAAGAGCAATTCTTTTCCAAAATAGTGTCATTTTCGGTCCAAACGGTTTACAAACCAGCAAGTATCTTTGAAGTGATATAGAAAGCAATAAATATCCCGATATTGCTGATAAATACAAATGTAAAAACGAAAAGATTCGGCAGTAAGCACTGCTTGGGTAGTTATAAAAGTATGTATTGTCCATAATATAGAATGCAGGACCTGCCAAACAGGCTAAAAGATCCACAACAGCTAAAAGTGGTATAAAATATCTTTCTCCCAAATCCTTTATCCTACGAATGTAAACAAAGATGATCAAACTGTTCCCAATTACACCCGTTATTGCCCCTAGAGTAGTACCTATTGTATTACCAAGAGCTCTTTGAAAATATCCATCCTGCAACATCAGTTCATACCTAGTAGCATTTTCCATCATACCATTCGAAAGCTTGCAATTCAATGATCTGCAAATGAATAACTAAATAACCTTAATTGACTGGATATTTCCAAACCTACGCATTGTCTAAAACCCATTAGAGAACAATAGTCCAAAGCCAGGTACAAAGATCAAGATTGTGACATTAACATATTTTTATCATCCTGGGAGTCTAAGGGTCATTTAAAACAATTAATTAGACCAAATGATAAAAATGAATTGCGTATCCAATAATATACATTAAATTGTTTAATGCATTATTGTTTGATGAAGATTTGAAACTTAATTTGTAAATATTGTTAAAACTCTACTTCGTAAAATTCTTTCAAATTAAAATTCAACCGAGAAAATTATATATTTTTTTCATCAAAAACTATCTTTTAAGCTAGGAGTACATGTATTGATACTTCACATTGTGTAAAATCTCATTGATTTACATGTTTTCTCTACCATAAGACCTAAAGCAGAAAGATTTGTTTTAAGTCATTGGCCTACCTGATAAATACACAAGGCTTATTTAGTGACCTTTCAACAGGGTATACTTACTCCTCCAACAATGTAGTATTATCACCACTCAGTGATTTTTGAAGGGTCTGAGTTGTTTCCTTTTTATGACCATTTATCAATTAACAATGATTATTTCCATTCATACGCCCTATATTCAAGTGAATTCGAAATAAAAGAGTGTAATCTGTGCTTCATATTTGGATGCTTTACGGGCCATAGACTTCAAAGTCTGTATGACCAACGAAATAACTTCAACTTTACCAAGGTCCACATTCCTTATTTATGCTGTAATATTCAGCTAAAAATGATTATTGTCTTTTTGTCTCTAAACTTAAGAGCATGTAATGGGAACGATCAGTTTTAAACCATAGCAGTCAACTCACACTTAACAACCACGCTGAACGTCAAAGATTTTGACATTCAAATGAGGTTGTAATGATCTTGTCAGAAAATATAATGATTATCCATCACTTCGTCGTATGTAAGCTGATTTGAAAGCTCATCTGATCCGAAGGCTCAAGTGAGCATTTCTGATCAAAATCTGTCCGTTGTCTGTCTGTCGTCGTTGTTGTTGTCGTTGTTGTTATCGTCGTTGTCGCAAACTTTTCACATTTTCATTTTTTCTCAAGAACCACTGGGCCAATTTCAACCAAACTTGCTACAAAGTATCCTTGGGTAAAGGTGATTCAAGTTTGTTCAAATGAATCGCCGCGCCTTTTTCCAAGGGGAGATAAATATGAATTAGAGAAAAATTAATGGCATTTAAAAAAAATCTTTTTCTCAAGAACCACTTGGCCAGAAAAAATGAAACTCATGTGGAATCATCCTCAGGTAGTGTAAACTCAAGTTTCTTCAAATCAAGACCCCCGGGGGTAGGGTGGGGTCAAAATGGCCGATCAATGTTTTACATAGGAATAAACATGGTTTGGAAATATCTTATTAAATCTTCTTCTTAAAAACACTGGGCAAGGAAAAATGAAACTCATGTGGAATAATCCTCAGGTAGTGTAGATTCAAGTTTGTTGAAATCATGACCCCTGGGGGTATGGTTGGGCCACAATAATTGATAAAATTTTAACATAGGAATATATTGGAAAGATTGGCCGATCAAAGTTTTACATAGGAATATATAGGGAAACCTTTTAAAATCTTCTTTTCAAGTACTTCAAAGCCATGATTAGTGATATTCATATGGAATTATCCTCAGGTAATGTAGATTCTAGTTTGTTCAAATAATGACCCCCTGGGGGGGGGGGGTTAAAATTCAAGCCCCCCCCAACCTCAGTAAACCTTCAGTTCTGATCCGATATGTGCTTTTTCTTAGCCAATGTGCTCAGGTGAGCGATGTGGCCCCTGGGCCTCTTGTTTTTATACCAATTGATCGGCCTGTGGTTTTGTAGTGAATTTGACTATGGTCTTATCTGTCTACTTGGAAAATGCAAAAGGCTCTCGGCAGATTTGAGTACAGGGGATCGGTACCCTCTCTAGACACATGATCCCGCCCTTATTACATGTACCCTATTCACCGATTTGTATTGTTGATTGTTTTTATTAAAAGAATAATATTAAACGATTTTTGAGGTGGATCGCTTTTCGATATTTTAAATTTTTTTTTTACTTTTTGAAGTAATGATTTTTCTTCTGTTAAGTAATAAAATTTAGACATCATTTTAGTACATAATCATAAGTTTTTTAAGTAATACAGTTTAGATATCAGGTAAGTATATAATCAAAAATATCGTTTATTATCATGCATGACACATTCAGGAATTTATCTATCGATTAACAAATGCTTGGTACTAAAAATCATTATTGTTATTTTAAGAAAGTTTTTCAAAAGATAAATATGAATCAGATCACATTTAAAATCTTATATTTTAATTTACTTGTACTATATCTTACGTTTAGAAAGTTCGAAGTATTTCGACCATTTTTAACTCTGTTCAATGGACCTAGGGATTAGCGCAACATAGAAAAAAGTTGCGACGTTTTTGTCGCTAAGGCACACCGGAGAAGACCAGATATAATGATTATTTATGAGAAAATTATTTGATCTTTGATAGAAAAAAATGACATGAGATTTTAATCGAAATGATTGGGTCAAGTCTTATTTTGTAGCAAAATGTGTATGCATATGGGAATAAACGCCTACTGGCATTAATGGTAGGCTCCATTCAAATGATCAGAGAACGTCAAATCTGACTGTTTAGTCTCGTTTATCTAAATTATTTCATTAATACAATATACAATAATAATTTAATTTCAGTTGTAACGCGTCATATGATTGGTTTAACGGTTTTATCCATTTCGTATAACATAACTTGCCTACGTCACAATGAGCTACGTCAAAAACGTATCAATCCGCTTGACGTTACTTTTAAAATAATGCTCACTTTGAAGCCTTTTTCTGGAGGAAATATTGTCTCATTGTCTACATTGATATTAAATCATAAGTAATGAAGCTTATTTCAACTTATGTTATCCGCTATAAAAACATGGGGCAGTTTACGCTTATTTATAAACCGCTTCGCGGTTTATAAAGCGTAAACCGCCCCAAGTTATGTTTTATCGGATAACATAAGTTGAAATAAGCATCATTCCTTAAATGCACTCATTTAAGACTCCTAAAATTAGCATTTTAATGTAAGATCGTATTGGTTTCAATATAAATCTCATCTTCAATTACCCGATAAAGATTATAATTCTACCTAGTCGTAGATTCTATACACTATAGCACGATTTAAAACGAAAAAGAAAACATATACTCTGTATTTGGCACTATGCATTTGAGTTCGAAGTACAATTTTTTAGTGATGGTTTTTTGTTTATCTAATTTTTCCACATAAAGTTCAAGTACTTCTCATTGTACATTATGCTTGTCAAATTGGAATAATTTTGATGTTGTTTTATAGAAATAATTTCCTCATGGCAAAAAACTATAAAAAAACCCAAAAAGTATAGTATTTTTTCTTATACTTTATGAATTGTATAACATTTGCGAATCATGATTCTGAAACTGTATCTTTGGTAAATCTGCACGAGGCCAACAGAAAAAGTCGCATTTTACGAGGGGCGTTCAATAAATAATGTCATCGGGGCTCGGAAAGAAACAAAAAAAACTTTTCTATGACTTAGTCTTAATGATTTCACTAAAAATATTCTTTTTCAATTAAAACGCATATCCGTAACATTTTCATTCAATTTCTAATTGTTTTTCGAACACATTTTTGAGTATGACCCTTCGTATACTGGAATAAGGCAGATCCTATGATTTGCTATACTTGTTTTTTTTTCTTTCTGATAAATGTTTTTCTAAGTTTAGGAAATGCAACAAGTCAAAGGTTGAAAGATCTTGCAAATTTCGTTGGTGTGACAAAACATTAACTTTTCTGTTTATCCCCAAAACTCCATTAGTCTTCATGGCCTGTGGGTTTGGACGCCGTTATGAAGACATTTAATGTAGTGAATTCATCAATCTGTTTCCTTCCTCTCATAAACCTTTCAATTTTTATGCAAAAAAATTGTTTTCTAGTCTCCTCCAGAAACTTGAACTTCTTCTCTGAATATGAATTTGAAGAACAAGACCGCTAATATTTAAGAAAATAGCAAAGAAAACAGTTTAATGCTCCTGCAATTCTTTGCTCTTCTTGGGCCTTTGAAGTTTTGTCAAGTGCATCTTATTGTAAATTCGTTTTGAGGGCTTCAGGCAAAATGGATTCAAGTTTCATTATTATCTGTAAGAATTCCATACAAACGCGGATGAGTACAATTTTTGATTTTTTAAATTAATTGTTTGAATATTCCTACACGCTATCATTTTCACTTATTTTTCAAAATATAGGGAAACCTTTGAGTATTAATTTTGTTACTATAAAAAGTATGAACTATCCCCAATATGATTTTTATCAATTTTACCATATGTCGTAAAGTCAATAAAACATAATCAGTAATAATTTGTTGAAATTTCGCAAATTTACATCGGTCGTTGTAAGTCATTGTTGCCAAGGACGGTACCCATGTTTGATGCCCATTATATAATTTTTGTTTATTGAAATCTACATGTTCACTTGTCTATAAAACAGGCATTGGTTGCTGTAAATTTCACATATTTCTTTTAATATTTTTTGGGATATTAACAAGTTTTACAGCTGCTTTAATGAAACGTTTAATTTTACTCTAGTTAACTGATTGTTGACCATTCATTTTTAATGCATTGTCTCGAATAGCCCTTGTTTTCCAGCTTTCCACGATGACATAATGCGACGAAAAGTGGTCACACAAACTGTTATCAATTCATTAAAGATTCAATAATGAGAGAAAGTCAAGTTTTATGTCATATGACTACTTCGTTGTATGCCATCGAGCTAATGAAATTATTTATTGAACGTCCCTTGTATATATAATTACCATTAAAACTTTGATATATATGGACACCGACACGCAACATAATAATAAATCTTTTCAATTACACGTTGTTTTCATAGGATTTGTGTTAGTTCTTCTTCTTATTTTGTTGAGATGGGACTCTAAAAACAATACATTCATTGACAATTTTAAGTTTTGTGTGAATTGTCAATTATGGTAATGAAATAATGAACAGGAAGTAAGATCGGTCCATTTTTCAGAAAGAGACGGAATTTTACATTAAAAATACTTTTAATTAAGTATTGATGAGTAATTTTTTTCATCTAAAAATAAATTCTGAAAGCATCTAAGTACTTCCTGGAAATGGAAAGGACGTTAAGTATCTGAAACATAAAACAATAGGGAATATAAACATACAAAAGCCCCTACCACCTAAAATCAATATTTTGAGATTCTATGAATTGAATCAATAAATCTTATAACAAATAATTTTAGGCAACAATTTTGACTTACAAAACCGAGCAGATTTATGGAATATTGAATCCCCTAATGATAAATACGCCCTCTGGTTTTTTTTCCATGGATGCAAGGAAATATGCGAAATGAGATAACTCTATAATCACTTCCTTGTGTATTTATCCACACAACCTTTTTCCAGTTTATAAAAGCGATATTTTAACATAAGATGGTTCAGATAAGAGCTGAGCTGGTTTATATCGCAGATTTTAAACGGGGATAAGATCCTAAAATTTTGTTGGACAGTGTTATCAATTAAAAAAACTTAAAGAATTCTATGACAAAACGATATTTACCCTTGTGATAATACATGCAACACAACAATGATAAACAGAAAATATAAAAATGAATAAAAATTAAAACAAAAGATGAAACAAAAGGAAAAATCAAGAAGAACAAAGAGGACAAAATAAAATTTTCAAAAAGATCTCAACTTTTACAAAAATCGCATAAATTGATATTATTTTCAGTAACACATGTCAATCATTTTGAAGTAGAATATCTATCAATTTTTCTATACTTCCAACTTTGATAAATATTTTCACCTCTTTTGAAAGTTTCTAATTTATTAGAATTTTAATAGTTTTCACATTCAAAATCGTGTATATAAGGCTGTTTCAGCCCTTGTCATGGATATATATGAATGATATCAGACAATATTTTATAGGAACTCTGCCAGAAACCTATCACAAGAATGGCGAGAACTCTAGTTGATTTAATGTCAAGTAAAATATAGTATCAAACATGTCGCTCATTGAGAGCAGATTAAGAAGTAAACGTATAATAAAATAACCAACGAGATTGATCGACCAAGTCAAAGGTTTATTCAAATTTATTTGTATTTTGTTTTAGGTTTCGGTTTACTTTCGCTAAAATAATTGCTTTAAAAGCGCTTTATTCAATATTCTGTGCGTTGCAAATGAATATTTTGCAAAAATGAAATCTTTCATCTCGGATCCTTTCTATAACCCCTTATATTGCACTCAATCTGCATAAACAGGTATTGTATTAAGAGAGTGAAATGTCAAATTGAGATGTACATACACTTACACACAAAACTTCCTCTTTGAGAACAATATTTTCCTAAATAGAAGAATAAGATAAATGTCAACTTAATGACACTATTTGTTAAATCAATAATTGTCAAGTGATACTTTAAACAATATATAAGAGTCTCTTTAGTTATAAATTGAGACCTATCCTGTGCCTCATAATACAAATACAAAAAAATCCACGTTTTTACTCCTTTAGCTAAGCAGTTCATTCATATCCTTTTTGTTGTATCATATCATTAAAAATATTCATACATTTCATCTTGCATATAAACGCAAGGATAGTTAATATTGGACGTAATGAACAGTGAAACTTTTGGTGTAGATTACGCTATCAATGAAAGGGTTTACATTCATTGTTTTCTTTTCGGTGAACCTCTTGTGCGTTGTGAAATACATTTTATCGGATAACCAAACAGGAGTTTGCGCAACAAATCAACCTGGGTTTGTATGAATATATTTAATTTGTTTCCTTGCTAATTATACAAGTGTATTTTATTTTTATTTCACCTGTTTAAGAAATAGCATGTTTGTGCTGTATATCTGACTCATCATATGATGAGAAGCAAAAATGCAGAATATTTTAGATCAAAAATTTTTGTTTGGAAAATGAAAATTATCAATATGCCAATTTTTCCCATTGTTATATCATTAATTACTCTATCAATAATATCAATATACATATTAAAAATCTATGCCATCCAATTCAGAGATTTGTAGGCAATCCTGGTGCAGATAATATTGTTTCCTGTGTTTTGTAGTATAGCGGGAACACATTGTACGTGAGGAACCTATATTAATATATTGTTTTGGTTGTATATGTGGGCGTGGCCAAAGGAAGGCCAATGAGAAATGAGTATTCAGTAAGGTGTTCAAATCATTCTAAGCCAGTGCTCTTCAATAAACACAGGTTTATTTTTTTTGCTTTATATATAATCTATATATCACATTTTTATAAATATAGTGGTAATAGAAATAACAAAACTGTTGAAATGTTTTTAATTTGGATTTTTTCATACATGCAAATATTATAGGATGTTCCTGCATTTTTAACTATTGCACCGAATGCACGTCCGGCATTCTCCCTTGAGACATTATTTACATAGCGACAGACACAGGTTTTCCATAGTAAACCATCTATGGTTTTTGCCTGGGCGGTTTTTAATGTCAGTGATAGGGGTACAATTTATTAAATGTAAAATATTTTACAAATGCATTGCAGTGCTTTATTGTTTCACATTCAATGTAATGTATGTTAAATATTAATGTATTGTTACATTTATCAAAATAAACGCCAGCTGCTCCAACTAAGCTAAACTGGCTTACAGCATAGGTGTTGTATTATTTGAGGTGTAGTCTGTCAAATAATGATGAGTCGAGTGTTTGATTCTGTAGATGACCATTTCTAATACTAATTTCAACTGGAAATGGATTCAAGATAATTAAAAAAATATTTGACGTTTTTCTTAAATTTCTGGGAATTGACTAGATTAGATTCTTTGAACAAACTGAAAATCCAAAGAATAATTGTATTAGACAATAGTCAGCACTTAAATAAGACTTTTATAAAATATGTATATTTAATGAACTTTTATATGGCATTAAAGGTGAAAGGTTATATTTAATTATCTTTTCGTGCAAGTAAAGGTTACCTTTTCACCTTTACTTTTTGTAAAGTTAATACAAAGATGACCTTGCTTTTTGGAGAACCTTTAATGAAATTTACTTTGCAAGTAAAGTTTTGTAAAGGTGTTTTTTCAAGCAGTGATATACGTGTTCATGCAGAATTAGTGCAATGTAAGGGGTATTAGAAAGGATTCAAGATAAAGAATTTCATTTTTGCAAAACAATTATTTGCAACGCACATGATATTGAATAAAGCGCTTTCAAAGCAATTATTTTGGCAAGAGTAAACCTAACCCTAAGTAAAATACAAATAAATTTGAATAAACCTTTGACTTGGTCAACCTTGTAGGTTATTTTATTATATTGATTGATTGTATACTGTTTAACGTCCATCTCCAGAATATTTCACTGATATGGAGACGTCACCATTGCCGGTGAAGGGTTGCAAATTTAGGCCTTTGCTCGGCACTTACAGCCTTTGAGTAGGGAGGGATCTTTATCGTGCCACACCTGCTGTGACACGGGGCCTCGGTTTAAACGAGGACCGCCCCATTAAGTCGCCTTTTACGACAAGCAAGGGGGTACTGAGGACCTATTCTGACCCGGATCCCCACGGGGCAATATTTTATATGTTTACTTCTTAATCTGCTCTCAGTGTGTGACAACGTTTTTGATACTATATGTTACTTGTCATTATACATGTATCAACTAGAGTTCTTGCCATTCTTGTGATAGCTAGCTTTCTGGCAGAGTTCCTATAAAATATTGTCTAATATCATTCGTATATATTCATGATTGGCTAAAAACAGCGTTATATACACGATTTAGAATGTGAAAACTATTAAAACTCTAATAAACGAGATACTTTCAAAAGAGGTGAAAATATTTATCAAAGTTGGAAGTATAGAAAAATTGATATTCCATAAAATTGGGATATTTTCAAAAAAACAAACAAACAAACAAACAAAAACAAAAACAACAACAACAACAAAACCCCAAAAACAAACCAAAAAAAAAACCCTAAACAAACAAACAACAACTCACAATATGCTTCAGTGTATTTTAATGGAAACGACAAGAATGCAATATGCAAAATTTTATCTTTAGAGACGTATATTATACTGTATTTGAAAATAGTCAAGCAGTGGTAAAAGATTTTTAAAGACAGGAAATGGCTATGGAATGTATAGAATGACTCTATATATTAATTGTACTGAGTTGTGGGATGAAAAAGAAATTGAAGGCTGAAAAATCAGACCTCAGCAGGAAGATTGTCTTGAAGTCTCTCCAGAGCAAGGACTTGATCCATTGTTTTGGGATGAACTCGAATCAGCTTGTCTCTGATAATCAAAAAGTCACACAGATATGTATGCATATAAAATTAAATATTGAAACATTTTAAAGTTCAAAGAATGAAAAATGAAAATCTGATTTGAGCTTCACTGGCAAAATTTCTAAATAAAATTCAATAAAATATTTAAGATATAAAACGAAAATGCCAACAAAGTATCATAATATAAATTGCTAGTATAGCTCGATAAAGCATTAATATCAAAACTCTATGCATTCGGAAAAAATAAAACAACAGACGTTTGAAGTTAAACTACAATAAACTTACAGGTGATAGATTTTCCTCGGAGGTATGACAGGAGCTGATTTCAGCAATGTCATCAACGACACAAGAATAAGGAATTTTGAGATCGATTTGTACATTTTTTAAATTGGCCCAACTCGGTAAGAACTACATGTACAACTTATTTTTACTTATATAACGGTAAACCGGTGTTAAACATACTAGTCATGTCTTGCGGTTAAAAAGTTATCCTGAAAGACTTAGAAATGTTCGAAGAAAAACCACATCCAGTATATACAGGAAGATCATCTTTAACTTCTATCATTAAGAAAGTGTATATGATATAAGGTGACGTACATGTAATAGATGTTGTTTTTTTACCTACATGTATAGAATAGTTGTAGTAAAATACTTTGAATTCAAAAATCTTTCAAGTAAGCATATATTTAAAACCATTTATTACATAAAAAAATTGAATGATATTTTAAAGTACATGTACATACACTGTATGAATGATAAAATCGCTTGGCCTTTGTAAGTCCGGCCGGCAACCACGCCTTTTTTTTTTTATAAAACGCATTGGTTGCCCATCGTATGCACATCGCTGGATAATGTGACTAATACTTTTAGGACTACTAGGCCGATGTGGACCGATGTTGGGGCATCTTTAACACCACAAATTACCACCGATTACCAACGGTCTACGACTACCGGCCGGGAAATGTGACCTAGGCATAAACCCCATCGCTGGATTATGTAACTGATGCTTATGGCCTAGTAGGCCGATATGGACTGATGTTGGGGGATCGCTAACGCCACGGATTACCATCGATTTCCACCGGTCTACGGCCACCGGACGGTAAATGTGACCAAGGCATAGCCGTGATAACTTCAACTTGATTCAATACGCAAGAGAACTACGCATGAACAAGTCAACCTGTCATCAGCTGAATTATTTTTTCATACTCATTTTAGTCCATTATTTAAACTCTGACTTGTCAACAGGTTTTCTTCAATCTGTTTTTCCGATCATGAGAAGGAACACAATGCGGATGTGACCGGTCGATAGCGCTCTCCTCTATACACCCGATCCCTCCTCTTATGGCCTATGATTTAAAGGTCCGCATTTTTTATGTTCCTAATTTATATTGTTTGAATATATTTTTGATCTTAAATACTGTTCTTAATTGCAAATTTGAAAAGGATTTTTCTCAGCAATGAAAAAAATTATATATATATATAAAAAAATTGAAATTATCAATAATCAAGATTAAAGCAATGATAATCAGTTTAAATGTGATTTATTGTATTCGGTAGGATGATTAAACATCTTGTTCCCTATAAAAATAATCTCTGAAAAATAATTAAAATACAATTTTCATCGAAATGTTTCGTACTTAATTTAATTTTCATCAAACTATTATTGATGTGATAAAATATTAGTGTATAAAATTTTATCAACAACGCCCTTTGTATTTATTATAAATTTAGGATGCGGGGAATTAATTATTAAAAATAATCGAAGATAAGATAGTTCAGTGAAAGTTGACGTCATTTAAGTTATACTGAAACTGGCCCACTTAAGACACAGAATGAATCCATGTACATGAAAGCATGTTTTCAAAGGCAGACTTCTTAATGACCCCTCATTGACTACCACAAATTATTTAAGCTTCATACTCATTACGCAGTATGTGGATTATTCTTATATTAATTTTTATAATACCCAAAATGATGTTATATATAAAACAATGTCATAATAATATGTATAATATCTAAAGGTAGGATTCTTCTCATATTTCTTGTATTTAAGAATTAATGAAATTCTTACAGAATCAAGAAGACAATATCAGTAAGTGATAGTATCAATTAGATTAAATTTGACCGTTTTATATGGAGGCAAGGTCATTATCTTTTTCCGTGACATTAAGAATAAAAAAATACTGTTGCAAATTATGTGAAGCCTACTTCTATTTCAAAAGATTATAGATTGTTCTTTTTGCATAAAAGGATATTATTATGTCGGGTCTATAGCATGATATTACCAAATTTTCATAAATAATTTAACTAAACTGGACATTGGCTAATCCGAATTTTCTCTGTTTTTCTTAATTTTTTAGGATATATTAGTTATTTTCAGATGTTTCCTATATTTAACATTTTCTTATTTTCACATAAAATAAAGAGGTCTTATAAATATACAAAATGATACGAAAACAAAAAGTTTTGATCGTTTGCTATGAGAGAAAAATACTTTTTATGGATTTTTTAACTCGAATCCGTACTTTGATTGGAAACGTTTATGAGCTAACATAATTCTAGTTTGTTTGAAACATCATATTTATTTGATTTATTTTGAAAGTTTAGTTACTTATTATTAATTCAACTTACATTTGACAATTTCTTCAAGTCTTTGATTGTATAAAAATTATAACTAAATTCATTGTTCTATTATAATTTTGAGAGGCAGAAAAGAAGATATTTTCATACGCCACCATTCCGTCAAAAATATATGTATTATTTCTGAATAAGAAATTTTATTTTATTTTTTTGCATTCTTATATACATGTAATTTTAATTTTTTTCTATGGAAAAAATGAAAAATAACTATAATGCTTGCTATACACCTAGTAAGTTACATGCACGTAACATTTACATTTATATCGACAGAAAGCTGACCAGGAACAGTTGGAATAAATTGCAAAGATAGTTGCCCATTCAGTTACTATGGAATGTTCTGCCGCGAAAAATGTCAGTGTTCAAAATATAACAGTGTTTCTGGATGTGCAAGTAAGTAACACATTAGTTTAAGTTATTATTAGTTATTATTAATTTGTATCATGGCTATGGTGTGTTTCATTTGCATTTGATTGTAAAACAATTAAAGATATACCGATGGACGAAACTTTGCCGTGTAAATAAATCATTGAACATCAAAGCAATTTCAACGTTTTTTTTTTTTTGGAATTAACAGAAAAAAGAACTTTTTTATATTTAAAGACAATACACGTACTTTTGTCACGGAAAGAAATTACAACACACAGAAGTCATGTATCTCAAATTAATTTTAATGCCAAATGAAAATGTAGTGAATGTACTGCTACTACCCTAAACTTCCAATTCATTACCAAAAGTTCATTTTTATGTAGATAGGTCCAGGGGTATCCTTGGGTTCTCTCTTTAGCAATATAGGTTCTGGAGGATATAATGTCTTACGTCTTGCAAGCAATTTCTACATTTCATGGTTTGACAGGACTAACTCCCATTTCTGATGGATGTCCCGTTCGACCCAATGTCTCCTGTTTGTCGATTTAAGACTCGATTTTTCACCGATAACCATCATCGATTTTATGAAATCCGACTTATTTTACTTTTCAATATTTTACAGAACCTTGCAAATCTTGGAGCTTGAATACTGTTCGTTATCTTCATATATTTCAGATGTTTCAAATACCGTATAAGCAGAATTTTTTGCGAGGATTTAATTTTGACATTATTAGCGAAGGAACTGAAATCGCTTAAATTGAATATCGCTAGAATTAAATTGCGCTTAACTTAAAAATCGCTAAAATTACGTCTCGCTAAAAAAAAAAAACAATTTTCAAGGACAAATCGCTAAATTTGCGTCTCGCTAAAATTTCCACTTATACGGTAGTCCAATAAATAATACTATTAATTAATAGTATTAAATAAAACAAATAATAATGACACAAGACCTTCGTAAGAGGGTCTTATGCCGATTGACCGTCATTGTCAATATGCAATATTTCTGATTGACAAATTGGAACCTAATTATGCAATTTTTTAAGACAAGGTCTTCCATCAATCTATTGAAATTTATATAATGTTAAATGAACTTTTGAGCCTGAATACTGTTTGTTTTCTCCATATATTTCATGCTATTTAAAGGTGCGAGTGAAAAGGTACAGCGCCATAGCAAAAATATTCGCGATTTTTAAAAATGGCGACGGCTCATTTTCGCGTCTCGAGAAGGACTATGGAAAATAAGAGTTAACTGTTTATTTTTTTACGGAGTTATCTTTATGTAGGAAATGACGTAATTTTATATTAAATTATCGTCTGCACTTCCGTAGTGAATGTAAACAAGCAGAATTTATCCATGGGTCGAAAATCTTCTGAGCTGAGTGCTGAAATTAAAAATCTAATCGTAACTTTGAAAAGTGAGAATCACAAAACTTCAGAAATAGTTCGTGTGTTGATTATTAGTGAATCTACCGTGAGATCTGTTTGGAATAAGTTTATTCAACGGGGAACTGTGAAAAATTTACCCCGAACGGGAAGACCTCGAAAGTTGTCACACAGAGATGAAAACTGGATTATGCGGACGTTCAAAAGCAACAGATACAGAACCCTAAATACGCAGGTAGGTTAAGGTTACAACCAAATATTCTACTTGCCTTTATGTTATGACGTTATAGTAAGCTATATGACGTGAGGTTTAGAGATAATAATTTCTTAAAATCGATATCTAAGATTGATTTGAAGTCGTAAAAATGAATCAAAATATACAGAGTCATAATATAAACGGAATTTTGTCGTTCCTGGGCCTCTGTAGTTATCACAGGGGTTACATACCAAACCCGTGACGTCATAACTGTTGATCATGCAGTAGCAGAGTGAAAGTGAAATGTAACAAGAATTGATGTAAACAAACACAAGAAATCGGAGTTTAAAAGCATTTAAAATGAAAATCATGTGTGATTCTTGTGGGAATAAAGCGTATGAATAAGGTATGATAATATAATTTTGCAATTTCTTCGTAAAATTATAGCGGCGAGGGTGTTTACTTGCCGATCAGCCTTTCCTCTGTCGTTCGTAACAAAAAAGATGCAAACGTTCAACACTACGCCGCATACCTTGAAACTTAATTTTTGTTTCTATCTAAAGTTCTTATTCTTTTGTTTTTGGAAAGTGCTGCTAGAATCGTATGGTTTACGGGAATTGATGCTTTTTTTCAATGTTATGAACAAAATGTAAAAATTTTGGAAAGGTTTCGTCCGAAATTGTTGAATAATTATTTCTACAATAGGACAGTACGATTCTAGCAGCACTTTTCATGGTACAGAGATGTTTTTACAACTATTATTACAAATAGAAACTAATTATCCACGGGGTAGTGTTAAACTTTTCACTTTTTCATTAAGGCATATTTTCTAGTTAAAGACGTCACGTGGTGACGTTGTGGTGAAGTGCCTCCTGTAGTATAAGTCTCATTGATGTCTATAGAATGCATAATTATAGCAGAAGGTTTATCCTTGACTTTTCCGTTTTAGTAGTGTTACATGATTATAAAAAAGTGTTAATTCGTCGAATTTTGATTTCATGTGCTGCCTTAACATACCCGCGATGGTGAAGTGCCTCCTGTAGTATAAGTCTCATTGATATCTATAGAATGCATAATTATAGCAAAAGGTTTATCCTTGACTTTTCCGTTTTAGTAGTGTTACATGATTATAAAAAAGTGTTAATTCGCCGAATTTTGATTTCATGTGCTGCCTTAACATACCCGCGTAATGTTACGTTAGATTTAAATGAAGGAAAATGTCCTACAGAAACTGTAAGTAAATGTACAGTCCAGAGATTTCTTAGAAAAAAGGCTATCAACGAAAAGTTGTGAGAAAACGAATAGTTGTTCGTGAAGTTAATCGGAAAAAGCGATTATCTTGGTGTTTGGGTAAACGACGACTGACAGTGGAACAATATTGGCAAAATGTCATATTTTCTGACGAAAGTCAAATTGTAATTGGAGATAATCACCGGGTTTATGTCTGGAGAAGGGCAAATGAGGCGTACCTACCCCAATGCATGTGCCCTCCCCGTAAATGTCGAGTTGCAGTTATGGTATGGGAAGATATTTGTGGGTTTTACATAATAATTCAATACATACATTTTGTTTAAGTATATACCAAAGGCTTTTTTTTCGAGATTTTTGTCAATTTTGAGATTTTTGGCTAAGAAAATGATGCTATTTACTGCTTTAAAATGCATGAAAACTTCTTCTTGATCATTTAATGTTTTTTTTTATTATTACAGTGACTCTAACTGATCACACTAGGAGACCATTAAATAGAAGACAAAGATTTTCGGTTATCGTGTGATATGATATACAGTAGCTGCAATACGTGTCTTAATTAAGATATCATTTCAAACAGATACACATGTAAATGTACGGTTTGCACATATTCACGGAAAATGCACTTTTTAATCAGGAAAAATCTAGTTTTGTATACGTACAATATACACTGTGATTCTGTTTAAGAAAGTAAGGGTTATTTAAATTCACTCCAAAAATTGATTTCAAATAGATTTTCATCGAAACCCTTGACTTTTTGAATACTTCGTTGAAATAATCAATTTTAACAAAAATCTTTCTTAGATTCATTGATATAGTATACATATATGTGTATGTAACAGATTTGATTGTTTAATGAATCACTGTCTAGGTAGTATAATATGCCAGGGCATGAATGATAGTGGGAAACATGGAATAATTTTCATAAACTATCCCATGTTTCCCACTATCGTTGATGTCCCTGGCATACTGTACTAACAAAACAGTGATACCTCATATTTCCATTTCATTGTGAAATAAAATTGTACATGTAGACTTTAAAAATGTAAACATAGACTTAAATTACACGAGGACTTCAATGCCAATTTCAATAGTCGTCGCCCACTGACGTCAAAAACATAGGCATCCGCACGAGATTTACATGCAAATTTGGCCTTCATAGCGTCAGACACAGAGACAGGTGCGCACGAGATTTGCATGCATATTAGGCCTCCTTAGCTCCTGACCTATCGACCTGCCTAATTTACATTCCGGCAGAATTATCAAGAAATAAACTCCGACAACTTTCAAAGAGAAAAAATTAGAAATGGAAATATAACGAAATAATGACCAAAAGCAAAATGAAACTCAGCAAGTAATATATTTGGATTCCTTAATCTTTAGAAGAAAAATAACTAATAATTTCCTCTACCTTTTAGGATTTTTTTTTATTGTGGACCACCTGCAATGATAAAGGTCGAAAAAGACAAGGGATGGGCGTTCGTAGTTTTATTCGCAGCATGTGGAATTCAGCTTTTCACAGCGATTTTTACCTATGGATCCGGAGTAATGCACCTGTACCTACTTGACAAATACAGAAAAGATGACGCTACCACATCAGTGATTGGATCTTTATTTGTTAACCTACTGAGTGTTTTTGGTACACTTTTTTATTTACTTCTTTAAATTTACGATATCATCTATCACTTTCAAACATTAAAAAATAAATCTTTTAAAGGGGCTTGGATACAGTTGCTTAGTTTACATTTTTTATTTTAAGGAAATGAATTGATCCTACACGATTTTTAAAAAAAATTCAAATGAGCACATTCTTTATAAGATCAGTGAGAGAGTTTGTGATTTTTAAACAGGGCACAACCTATGTTTTTAAACGTTAATGTTTAAATCGGTAAATTCATTTTAATTTACGCTGCCCTGACTGACAATAATAGTGACCTGGTTTTGATGTCTTACATTAAATCTTTTAAATTGATACACAACTAAATTTCTTCTTGTTTTAAATATTTAAGACGAACTTTCTTAAAAATACAAATTAAAGGTATGTTTCACTCAGTCGTGCCTAATATGTGTAAACTACAGTAACTGTGGTAAATTTTCCCTAAGATTTAACAAATACGTAGTTTGTATACAAGAAATTAGTCATGATATTACACTGAAAATTTAGAAAATAGGAACATCAAATTATTAAATGTATCCAAGATCATTACACTTGGTCTACAATACTGTAAAAGTATTTTATGCCCTCCATTTATCTTATGCTAGACAAATGCATGTATTGTAAAGAATGCGTGAAAACCAGTTCCCATTTTGTCCTGCAGCTTTGTTATTTTTAACTTCCTTAAAACACTACAAGACATTGTTTGATGAATATTGTCATTTATTAATGACGAAAATAACAACATATTACAAATCAACTACCTTAACTACTAGGGAGATACCAGACAAACGTACATAGACTTATTGAGCACCTAATATTACAATGGCAGCGGGATCTCCCTAAAGTCTAAGCAAGACATGATTATCATTGCTGAATGTACATTTAGAAGATGGGAGATCACCAGGTAACATATATACAACAATGGCAGGGGGATCTCCCTGTGATATGAAAAATCAAAACAATGTAAAAATTAAGGTGGCATATACAAAAATTTTGCCATCTCCCGTAAAAGTATTATATATAGCGTGCACAATAAATGGCGAAATTTTTATCAGACTAGCAAAAATTTCATTAACGAGGTTGGCTCCTGATATCTCAAGTCTTCAGCTATTTTGTTAAGTATACATTTATTTTTTATACACAAAGCTTAATTAAAAATCAAATCAAAGTATGGAGGTCAATATGATTTTTTTTGGTGTTCTATTCAATAAAACCTTTTTGCACTAAAATTTGTGTCTTGACAAAGAATTACATCTTCAACGTTCCCCCTCCAATACTTTTATCTAAATAAAGCATGGAACAAAATAAACTATAAGTCTTTTAAAAATAAGACACTTTATAATTGTGACTAAGAAAAAGTTTCAAATTGCTTCGCAATTATTCGACCTTTCTGCACTCACAAAACGTGCTTTTTCTGGCACTGAAAATTTAATAAGCAAGAAAATTATTTAAAAGTCTTAAACTTTTCCAGAATTTAGGCAAATAGGTAAAAGAAAAAATGATGATTTACTTTTAAAAAACCTTCCGCCACAAAATATAGTTCTTGGCGTAATCCTACTTGAATTGCAGTTTTTGCAATGGATATGGTTTAATTTGCATTGTAAAATCTTATTTCATTGTTTAAACTTAAAAATGTCGCTAAATTTTAGAAATAAAGGTCCAGACCAAAATCGACTCAAAGCAAAGGATCGAACGTCCTTAATCACATTTGTATTGTTCTTGTGCATGTATATATGTGCAAGACTTTAAGTGTTGCATTTCGCGGGTTTCTTTCTGCGAAAGGCGCTGAACAGAAAACACTGCTAGATATAAAATATAAAACATTCTCCTCCGCTCTGTGGCCCACCACACTCTTCACCTAATATGTTTCCTGTGCATCATTTTTTAATGTTTTAATATGCTTGGATATAGCATTATATTTGATTGATAAAGAATAATTTATAAAATGAAATAAGATCAATATGAGACAAAAGCTATTTCAGGTAATGAAAAATTACTTTTTATTAGATGTGAACATGAAAAAAAAAAAAATTACAATAATGATAAAAAATACATTTTTTTTTCAAAATCCCTTTGTCTTTAACGTTATTTCGGGATTTTTCTCCGTGTGTTATTCTTAATTTGTTTGCTTTCATTACTTTCAAGAATTCGAAATTTACATAGCGTGAACACACATCAATTCTTGATTTCATTCACAGTTTTGACTCTATTTTTTCTCACCGTAACTTCATCATTCTTAAAACTTTATTGATAATGAAAGAATATATATAATATTACTAAATCAATGATTGTTTTAATTCTTTCAAGGGCTTCTTGCATCTTACTTCATCAATAAATGGAGTTGCAGATTTACCTCACTAATTGGAGCTATTATGCTCTTCTTAGGATTGACCATTTCATCTTTCGCCAGTTAATTCTGGATTCTAGTTATGACAAATGGAATTATTTCAGGTACATGTATATGCTAATTGAATAAAATTAGAAAGCTAATTCCTTACTGTCGCTTTTTCACAGAAAATGTTAAGACATTATGAAATGTTTTTCCTTTACAGGCATCGGGGTAGGGCTTGCTCTTTTACCTGCTCTTTTTGCAGTTGGTGTAAATTTTGAGAAACATTCTGGAGTTGCTCATGGCATGTGTCAAGCAGGGTTAGGTATTGGGATGACTCTTAGCGGACCTTTCATGGAATATCTATTGAGTGAATATGGATTACGAGGTACTTATCTTCTCTCTGGGGCTATTGCATCGCATCTGATTTTCTTTGCATTGCTTCTGCGAACGTCTGAAAATACAGTTGATGTTTTGAGAAGAAAAGAAAACAACGTTTTAAAATCGTCCAAAAAACTTTTAACTACGCCGTTTTTTATGTGTGTTCTGATTGGAGCAATACTTTGGAACATGTCTTATTCTGCGATTATGATACAATTAACAAAGTATGTTGTACTGAATGGCGTGTCACAGACAGCGGCTTCCTTTTCTTTTACAGTCATTGGAATTGGAACCATAATATCAAGACTAGTGGTTGGTGTGGCTATAGGCCCAGGTGGTCTAGATCCACTTATGCTTAACGTTGCACTAACAGCCTGCATGGGCGTGGTGATTGGGACCTTTCCTTTTTATATCAGCTCAAATTCAGGTTATATAATATTTTATGGAGTTTTATGTATGGAGTCGTGAGTGGCGGACTTAACGTTTTTACCATTCCATTATGCGTTTCCTTGGCGGGAAAAGAATATTTATCGGAAGCTCTGGGAATTTGGTTCTTACTTCTAGGACTGGGATCGCTCATTGGTGCACCCGCTGCAGGTTTGACTTTAATTATTTATCAGTTTTGTACTACTTTCACTTCTTATCTCCATTATTAGGAAAATTTCCTAATTTTCCTAACTTCAAAATTTTTATGTTAATTTCAATGCATTTAAAATGTAGTCTTTCTCACGGACATTATTTTACAATTATTCTTTTCGTAAAAGAAATGATCTTTCTGAATAGTCCTAATCTTATTATGTACCTTAATGTAAAATTAGTCAAATCCTGCTTCAAAATAAGTGTTAAAATATATGACGTAACATTCACTTACATTCAAGCTAATTTTGCCCTGAATTCCATTGCAGGATTTATCTTTGACAGGACAGGGTCATATTCATACTCCTACTTTATAATGGGTAATAAATTTACACATCTTTTTTTCTTTGAGGTTGAAGTTATAATATAGATTTATCTTTTGAGGTAAAGAAAATTTGAAAAAAAATCAACTATTTTTATTTTTCAGGTTCATTGGTTCTGTTAGCATCCTCTCTACGCTGGGAGTGGCACTCTGTCTGAGGCGAAGGAAGAAGGAGCAAAATAGAGATAACCTGTCTCAGTTTAGCGTCAGTGTGATAACAGGGACGACAAATACATTGTAAATGAATAAAAGATATGTAAAACAATTTGATCATTTTCCAGCCCGCAGCGACATTATTTTGGACTAGTTTTTAGTTTAAGCATAATGTTCTTTTTTTGCACAAATGATATTATTATGATTTTCCCATGGGAAAGCAGGTCAATGCATTAACAGTTGTACAAAAATGTTCATTAAAAATTCCTCAATATTCATGTGAAATAAAAAAAAAAGTCTGGAGGAAAATTTTTAAAAAACCACAAATAAAGGATTAAAACTAATGGCTTTTGCAAACAATATGCTGTTGAATTTACAATTTAAATAACTTAAGGATCCTCTGGAGATCGCATGGTCAAAAACATTGTAATGTTAAGTATTTTTTCAAGTCCGAGTTCAAATTTTGTATGCTTTTGACATTCAGTGTATATATATTTTTAATTCATAGTAAATTTACGAGATTAAACAAAAAATCGTGTCCTTTTTTATCAAAGGTTTAACAAATAATTCACTGCTAAATTTTCATCCTCAATATTTCCTTTGTAAGAATGAGAAAACCTCTTGCATTTGTTTCTTTCTCCAAAATTAGTTGGTTCACATAAGCATTTTCTAATTACAAAGTTTAAACGAGAGACCTCTGAAAATAAATTTGTTGCTACAAGGCTCTCAAGTCTCAAAATCATTACCTTGAAAGCAAGATTTTTGGGTCGTATATTGACTACCATGATTCTAAACATTGTCGGTGCCGCATGCGTATCGCAGTGTTAGAGTATCTGTGAAGTACGGAGCTCGAGTTGAACCGTACTTGCAGGCTCGAATCCAACTGCGGGAGGTGGAGACCCGTCCTCCGATGAGATCGTATAAACCAAGCCGGAGCTTGAACGAAAAAAATCCTCACTTCTCAATGGCCCTGATTATAGATCATATTGTTTGCCTGTACTTGATATATAGCTCAATTGCTTTAATTATACACCTCTCCCTTTAAATTTGAATGCAAGAAAATAAGATTAATAAGAACTTTGTAATTTAGGTGTCTATTTTTCTTTTGAGCAATAAGTTGATTTTCTTTTGTAACTCTGTACCCTTCTCATTTGTTACATTCTACAATATATTTTTTTAACATAGAAAATATCTATGGACTTAAAAAATATTTTGCTAGCAATTATAAACATGCATATTTTGCTAGCAATTATAAACATGCATATAGTTGTCAAATAAGTACTTGGTTAAGGTTTCTTGATAGAAAAGAAATAATTTCATGAACATTTAGGCTATAGTTACATCTACTTATAACTATCGTAAATTCTGCAACAGTTACTAGAAACGTCTCCCAAAGAATAACAATGAAATACGTTTTGTGCAACTGTTACAAGATTCTAATCAAAAATATATGAAAATATACATAAATTGTAAGGTAAAATTGGAGTTTGGAGATACATTTGTGCATTAAGAAACAGATGAATAAGACGTTTCTGACTTATTATCGTATTTAATTACTAGATTAGCATATTTAAAGTATCCTGTATAAATAAAAGATATAAAATGTTATTTAGATCAGTTTTGAAGAGAAATTCATGTATCAATTAAGGTCATTTTGAAAATGTAAAATTCATTCGCAAGAGGTATCCATAATGGTTTTTTTTAAATAATACCTAACCCATTTTCTTTTTTTCTCGTAGCGAAAAACGTAATCAAACAATGCAAGTCGTCTCAGACAACAACCTTTGGGTGAAGAGGCTTAGTTAACAACAATCTTACACGAGTTTATATTTTATTAAATTTGATTTGACAATTTGTTACGATCATAATTGCATTATCAATCGATTATCATAAATTAGGAACCATAATACCAAAGCTTATCATCGAAATAAGTAACTGATAATTAAATTCGTGCAACTGAAAGAAGTGTACGATAGTGACATCAGAAGAAGTTAAAATAAATTTAAGATTCCACTTTTTAAGTAATCAGTGGCTGAATGGTCAATCAACAAGAAACCATTACTGAATATAGCTTTTCGATCGTCATCTTACTTTTTTATATGTAGTAATATTTTAATTTCAGCTTCATATGTTATATGTTTATATGCCCTTCATCTTCACTGGTATGCAAGAACTTGTCCAAAGTACAAGCTTACGGTATATCAAATACGCTGAAGTATTTTCAATGACATTAATATAAATTTATTTTTTTTTAAAATTCTATGGCCTAAACAACGACCTTGTTTGTAAGTATAAGCTCTTGTAAGATGCAATTTTAATTGACGGACGTTTCATTCCAACTTTAATGCTATTTTGCCAAATTCTGATGACTCCGGTGATCTAATTGATGCATGAAGTGAAGAAAATTGTATTCTTACACAGAATATCTGGCGGAGTTCCGGCTGTGTACACGCTTCCGTGAACAGCCTCCAATGATTTCAAGCCAGCTTCAGCAACACGCAACTACATATAGAATGTTCTGATAAGTGTAAGCAATTAACAGGGTTATTATAAAAACTATATGTACATTCTTTCTGGTGAGACAGTGTTAATATTACAAGTCATGTAAATAGTCATTGTTAAAAGGGTCTTTTAAAATGCATAAAAAAGAGCAACGAAAAACTAACACACAAACTTAACTATGAGCTTATGATCTTTTGGTGATATTTATGTAATTGGTATGTATATGTTTGAAATACTACATCTTACCATTTCTGAATAGTCCGAGGGTTTATTGGTAGTGAAAGAATATGGTGTCAACAGGAGTTGGGAGTAAGCGTGAAAGGAAAGATACAGCTTGATCCGCCCCTTTTCTGAAAGTAATGCGTCCCTTATGTTCCTTGTTTCTGACTCGGAGAAAGCTCTTGTCCCGGGATAAATGTCTCTGCATGGATTTCTGCTGGTGCTTGCCCCTGTTTCAAAGTTTAAATATAGATCATCCAATCGATACAGATACTCGAAATGCATATTTAGAGAGCTTTTATTTGAAGAGAAACCTAATCAAGGGCTTTATAATTAAGAATTATTATGCTTGATAAGAAACACTCGCAACTCGCATAGATTTGGTCAGTAGATAGCCCATCTGTTTTAAACAGGACATCTCAGACAATTCCCATGTACTAATTTTTTTTAGCCAAGTGACAAACATTTAGAATCATAAAAACTGCAAAATAGTCCCCCAATTGTTGTCAACATATTGAACATTTAAAAAAAAAATACATATGAACTCAAATGCGCGAAAATCTTTTATGACCTGAAATAAATACAATCAAGTTAACATTTTACTATCGGTTAATAATAGTGCGAAAGGAGAGGTTGAAGAACAGAGTTCGAGGAACCTAAAAATGCACAAACAATACAACTCTGCACACTAGGCATACACTTAACAAAACTTCTAAGTGTTCCCTTTAATAAATGTCTTTTTTTAAAAACTACTTTATAGAATGGTATGATATTTTCAAATTATTACAACAAATGAGTCTTCTCAACAATTGTAGAAAGAAAATTCAATATCACCGATGAAAACCAATGTTCCGTGACGAAGCTTAAAAACAATAAAGCTGTACTTTGCGACACGTGTTTTGTGTAATAAGCATCTTTTTGTGATGATTATCAAATTTTAAAAACTGGTTTCACTAAAAAACACAAAACATTGGCAAAATGACAATTGAGATAGAAGGTAGAGCCGTTGGAATGTTGATATCTGGACCATCCTTGTACCACGTTTTACTCACTTTTATTTTAGTGCGTAATTGTACTCGATATTACATTTAAAAATTATCAAACAGTATCAAAACCCATTTACACACATTTTTCTATAGGGTGTGCTCATTTTTCATCGCTAATTTATCACAATTTGAAAGTTTTTGACAGAAATTAACCTCACCGGAAGTGACTTTGATCTTCTTCTGAGGAGAAATTTTCGCATCACATCAGGTTAAAAGAGTGTTAATGTGTCTTGAACAAATCTTAGAAACATGGAAACAAACCATTTCAATCGTACGAAAATGATAAGAAATTGGTGCTCGTGACAGTCTTATATCAGCTCAAGCAGTATGGATTAACCTTAAAACGGCGCACTTACATGCTAAACACCCAAGGATATTGACCAAAAGGCATTTGTGTGACGATAAACTGTTAAATTCCCGGATCTGAATCCCATTGAACACATTTGGGATTTTGAAAGAAATGTCAAAGCCCCCCCCCTTTCCTCAAAATTTCAATGGTTTGATAAGATCTATGCAGTACATGTAGGTGTGGCAGCAGATGGGTCAATCTCCTATCAAGGGGTACATGGTATCCAACAATAAAGATTGTCTTGTAGTAATTTAGAGCGAGTAGTGGGTCGTACTCAATCGAGATTTTTTTGTGTGAATTTTCATTTTGAGGGTACATCATTTCCTTGACACTTTGCTTAAAATTCTAAAGAGATACTTAGATGAAATTTACGCAACATCGAACTTAAATATGCATCATTTACCAAGAATTAAAGAAATTATTTATTGTTTGCATTTGTTCTTTAAAACTTCAAAAATGTAAGGTGAGCACTTAGAAGTTTGGTTCAGTGTATAACTAGGGTGACTAACAATGAAAAAAAATCATTTCGTTTGGCATATGAAATATTTGGAGATAACGAACAGTATCCAAGCTCAAAAGTCAATTTAACAATACAAAATAAGAGCAGAGCAAACATGGACCTTCAAAACATGCCAGAGGTGGGATCGGGTGTAGGAATAAGAAAAAAAAATGATGACGTAAAAAAACTCGAAAAGGTATTGGAACAAAACAAATTGGAAACATAGCATGCACGATTCTCCGCAGCATCAAATGTGGGATCAGATGGCATAAAGGAGTAAGTAACCCCTATCATCCGGTCACATACATCACGTGCACATATTCATGATATGGCAGATTCGTAGACAGATGGATCAAATAAGGTCTCAAAAATTGATATGAAATAAGTCATTCTACATTCAACTAACAGATAGATTGCATTTGCTTCCAAAGAGAGAATATCAACTATCAAAATTGAGTAATGAAAAAAGCGTTTTGAAATGAATCGAAAAAATCATACAAAATATTTTGGACTTGGACACAATAACTTCTGATCATAAATTTCTTAATAAGGAAACATAATCGCGAAAAAAAACCTGGAAAAGGGTATTTCCTCAAATTTGCTAGTACTGTTTCCCTCACTCAAATATGACATTTTTCAAAATTTGTTTTTGTTTTTGTAAAATCGAAACATTCTAACAAGGACAGAATGTCATAGCAATTAGAAATTTATGTAAAACAAAGAAAAGACATGTTACATATAAAGTTCAACCTCCAAATGAGATGTTAAAGTTTCTGTTCTGATCAACACCAATACACCAAAATGACTGACGACTGCGATTTTTCCTCCAAAGACGATCCTAAAAAAGAATTTGTTTGTTATGGAAGATAGATGGGAAATGATTTATTTGTAAAGATTTCAGTTATCTTCATTATTCTGAAAGTGCTTAGAGAAAAAATTGTAGAAAATAATTAGTGTCAGAATAATCCAAGTCTGCGCATGTTCGGCAATGGAAACCACGATAAGCACAACAAATCTTTGTACCGATTAAAACTACCTATGTTTTGAATTACTAATATCCGTCAGCATTACGGAAGAAAATTTCTATAAGAAGACATTTATTTTACACTGTGTAATACCGTGGTATGGCTGTATTCATAACCGTCTGGGTTGGCGGAAGGAAGTATGTGCCAGTCAAATTCCTCCATTAAACGAGTCACCACAGGATCCGATCCATAGCCCGTCAAAAGCTTTAAAAAAGAAATTGATATCAATATCAATTAATTTTTTTTCGAATATTGTTCATTATTACATTCTTTGTTTTCAGCTTTGTAAAAATACATGTTCATAAAATTTCTTTTGATACTTTTCTGTTTATTGTAGCAATATTTGCTTTAAAAAGGCATTACCACTCACAATATCATGCCCAACTATTTATTCCTTTTTTATTTCATTATGAGAAAACTTATAAAAAGATTCCATTGAATAAATATCGAAGTCATTAAAATCACTTTTTTATTAATTTGAGTTTAAAAATACTCTTAAGAAACCATACCGTGTTTATTATATAGATGGCAGTTGCAGGTGCGATCCATTCCCTAGCATGATTTCCAGCTTCAATCCATATCACAGGCTTAGTTCGTGCATCTAAATTTCTTCCAACCTATAAAGTGAAACATATGGGGATAACGAACAGTATTCAAGATCTTTAGTCTAAAAAACAATAAAAAATAGGAGCAGATCAAACACGGACCTCAAAACAACAGAGATGGGATCACGTATTATGGAGGAGTGGTCATCTCCTCCCGATCAGTCATTGTCATGATCGTGAAATAACAGATAATAATGTATCTTCCTTAGCATAGATCAAAGTAATAACTTAAGGAAATAATATCTCTCTATAGGCGTGATCAAAGTAAACAAAATACTTTTCTGAAAATTGGTCTAAAGTCTAAATTTAACAATTTAAATTGCAGAAATTAATCTTTCAGATAAGGGACTTTTTCGTGCCAACACCTACTGTATCACGGGACCTCATTTTATAAAGTCCCATCTGAAGGACCAATCTCTACGTCATGCAATGGATTTATCCTGCAAGGGTCTTGTGTGATCCCCTTGCCATGGAACAATGACAATTTTCGATTAAAAATCTTCAGGTTGATGCCTCTCTCTCTAAAAAAAATTTTTCAAAGGAGATGTAAAACAAGATACACTAAAATGTTCAATCAATCAATCAGTCAAACAATCAGTCAATCAATCGATCAATTATAAATTCCTTATGAAGAACATTATAATATCCTTTATAAGCATTATACCTTGATAACTTTCATATCTCTGCCTTCATACGTTATGCCGATAGACTCTGTTTTAGCTATTGCGGAGTATTGTGATGCCCTTCTTAAGAGCCAACTGTCCATCTACATTTTATTACAAAAATATGTTGAAATTGCATATAAAATATTATATATTGATCTTAATTACATGTAATTAGAATTATAGAAATAAAATAATGCAACGTCTATAAATGACCGAATTGTAAGGAATGAAATTGACAAATTCCGGTCAAGAGAAGTATGATTGACCTCGGCATGTCGTGCAAATTTTCCGACAATATCCGTTTCCCTTAGTTTGAGTGCTGGGGATGTCATCGCACCTGTTAAATCAATGACGTAATCAGGGATCTCCATGGAAGCTTCCTCTTGGTCCATTACACTAAAAATCAGAAGTACTTTACCAACTAATAAAAATACGTTAAATTCGATTCTTTTACAATAAATATAGGATTGCTTTCAATTTTCTGAATCAGACAGTTTTAAATAATTTGAACTATGGATAAAAATATAACAATGCCTATTACCTTTGTATATCATGAACTAACAACGTAGGCTTAAGGTCAGCATGTGACAGTCGTTGAATGACGTCATCATACACTTTGATAGGCACATGAATATCTACATCAGCATTAATATTAGGCCTCTTCCAAAAATCAATCTTTAACAACAAGAATGCCAAAGTTTACTTTATAGAACGCACTAAGTTCATTTTGTGACGTTTTTATTCTCCATATTATTTGCATTTTCTTTTTAAAAAAAAAAAGAAAGAGAGGGTTAGATTAATGTTTTTTTAATGAAAGAAAAACTTTTGCAAAATAATTGCTTATTCATAATGAACATAATTTTCGACCATTATGAAAAAAAAAAACAACCAAACAAACAAAAAGCAAGTGTATTTCAATGAGAACGACAAAGATAAGACATTAAGAATTTAATTTCTTGAAGCATATATTCAAAGGTATGTGAAAATAATTTAGCAGTTGTAAAAGATTTTTAAAGACAGGAAATGGCTATATAATGTATAGAATGACTCTTTATTTAAAGTGTACGTAGGAAGGTCTTGAACGAAAAAGAAATTGAAGCTTGAAAAATCAGACCTCAGCAGGAAGATTTTCTTGAAGTCTCTCCAGAGCAAGGACTTGATCTCTTGTTTTTGGATGAACTCGAATCAGCTTGTCTCTGATAATAAAAAAATCACACAGATATACGAGTATGTTCATGAAAAATTGAAAATTTGAACATTTAAAAGTACAAAAAATGAAACTTGTACATCTGATTTTGAGATACACTGACAACTTTTCTAAATAATATTTAATAAAACATTAAATGTATAACAACAAAATGCCGATAAAGTATCATAATATAAATTGCTAGTGTAGCTCGAAAAAGCATATGTATGGAGTCGTGAGTGGCGGACTTAACGTTTTTACCATTCCATTATGCGTTTCCTTGGCGGGAAAAGAATATTTATCGGAAGTTCTGGGAATTTGGTTCTTACTTCTAGGACTGGGATCGCTCATTGGTGCACCCGCTGCAGGTTTGACTTTAGTCAGTTTTGCACTACTTTCACTTCTTATCTCCATTATTAGGAAAATTTCCTAATTTTCCTAACTTCAAAATTTTTATGTTAATTTCAATGCATTTAAAATGTAGTCTTTCTCACGGACATTATTTTACAATTATTCTTTTCGTAAAAGAAATAATCTTTCTGAATAGTCCTATTCTTATTATGTACCTTAATGTAAAATTAGCCAAATCCTGCTTCAAAATAAGTGTTAAAATATATGACGTAAAATTCACTTACATTCAAGCTAATTTTGCCCTGAATTCCATTGCAGGATTTATCTTTGACAGGACAGGGTCATATTCAAACTCCTACTTTATAATGGGTAATAAATTTACACATCTTTTTTTCTTTGAGGTTGAAGTTATAATATAGATTTATCTTTTGAGGTAAAGAAAATTTGAAAAAAATCAACTATTATTTTTCAGGTTCATTGGTTCTGTTAGCATCCTCTCTACCGCTGGGAGTGGCACTCTGTCTGAGGCGAAGGAAGAAGGAGCAAAATAGAGATAACCTGTCTCAGTTCAGCGTCAGTGTGATAACAGGGACGACAAATACATTGTAAATGAATAAAAGATATGTAAAACAATTTGATCATTTTCCAGCCTGCAGCGACATTATTTTGGACTAGTGAATTTTGTGTTAATTGTTTTACAGTTTTAGTTTAAGCATAATGTTCTTTTTTTGCACAAATGATATTATTATGATTTTCCCATGGGAAAGCAGGTCAATGCATTAACAATTGTACAAAAATGTTCATTAAAAATTCCTCAATATTCGTGTGAAATAAAAAAAAAAGCAGTCTGGAAGAAAATTTTTAAAAAACCACAAATAAAGGATTAAAACTTATGGCTTTTGCAAACAATATGCTGTTGAATTTACAATTTAAATAACTTAAGGATCCTCTGGAGATCGCATGGTCAAAAACATTGTAATGTTAAGTATTTTTTTAAGTCCGAGTTCAAATTTTGTATGCTTTTGACATTCAGTGTATATATATTTTTAATTCATAGTAAATTTACGAGATTAAACGAAAAATCGTGTCCTTTTGTATCAAAGGTTTAACAAATAATTCACTGCTAAATTTTCATCCTCAATATTTCCTTTGTAAGAATGAGAAAACCTCTTGCATTTGTTTCTTTCTCCAAAATTAGTTGGTTCACATAAGCATTTTCTAATTACAAAGTTTAAACGAGAGACCTCTGAAAAATAAATTTGTTGCTACAAGGCTCTCAAGTCTCAAAATCATTACCTTGAAAGCAAGATTTTTGGGTCGTATATTGACTACCATGATTCTAAACATTGTCGGTGCCGCATGCGTATCGCAGTGTTAGAGTATCTGTGAAGTACGGAGCTCGAGTTGAACCGTACTTGCAGGCTCGAATCCAACTGCGGGAGGTGGAGACCCGTCCTCCGATGAGATCGTATAAACCAAGCCGGAGCTTGAACGAAAAAAATCCTCACTTCTCAATGGCCCTGATTATAGATCATATTGTTTGCCTGTACTTGATATATAGCTCAATTGCTTTAATTATACACCTCTCCCTTTAAATTTGAATGCAAGAAAATAAGATTAATAAGAACTTTGTAATTTAGGTGTCTATTTTTCTTTTGAGCAATAAGTTGATTTTCTTTTGTAACTCTGTACCCTTCTCATTTGTTACATTCTACAATATATTTTTTTAACATAGAAAATATCTATGGACTTAAAAAATATTTTGCTAGCAATTATAAACATGCATATTTTGCTAGCAATTATAAACATGCATATAGTTGTCAAATAAGTACTTGGTTAAGGTTTCTTGATAGAAAAGAAATAATTTCATGAACATTTAGGCTATAGTTACATCTACTTATAACTATCGTAAATTCTGCAACAGTTACTAGAAACGTCTCCCAAAGAATAACAATGAAATACGTTTTGTGCAACTGTTACAAGATTCTAATCAAAAATATATGAAAATATACATAAATTGTAAGGTAAAATTGGAGTTTGGAGATACATTTGTGCATTAAGAAACAGATGAATAAGACGTTTCTGACTTATTATCGTATTTAATTACTAGATTAGCATATTTAAAGTATCCTGTATAAATAAAAGATATAAAATGTTATTTAGATCAGTTTTGAAGAGAAATTCATGTATCAATTAAGGTCATTTTGAAAATGTAAAATTCATTCGCAAGAGGTATCCATAATGGTTTTTTTTAAATAATACCTAACCCATTTTCTTTTTTTCTCGTAGCGAAAAACGTAATCAAACAATGCAAGTCGTCTCAGACAACAACCTTTGGGTGAAGAGGCTTAGTTAACAACAATCTTACACGAGTTTATATTTTATTAAATTTGATTTGACAATTTGTTACGATCATAATTGCATTATCAATCGATTATCATAAATTAGGAACCATAATACCAAAGCTTATCATCGAAATAAGTAACTGATAATTAAATTCGTGCAACTGAAAGAAGTGTACGATAGTGACATCAGAAGAAGTTAAAATAAATTTAAGATTCCACTTTTTAAGTAATCAGTGGCTGAATGGTCAATCAACAAGAAACCATTACTGAATATAGCTTTTCGATCGTCATCTTACTTTTTTATATGTAGTAATATTTTAATTTCAGCTTCATATGTTATATGTTTATATGCCCTTCATCTTCACTGGTATGCAAGAACTTGTCCAAAGTACAAGCTTACGGTATATCAAATACGCTGAAGTATTTTCAATGACATTAATATAAATTTATTTTTTTTTAAAATTCTATGGCCTAAACAACGACCTTGTTTGTAAGTATAAGCTCTTGTAAGATGCAATTTTAATTGACGGACGTTTCATTCCAACTTTAATGCTATTTTGCCAAATTCTGATGACTCCGGTGATCTAATTGATGCATGAAGTGAAGAAAATTGTATTCTTACACAGAATATCTGGCGGAGTTCCGGCTGTGTACACGCTTCCGTGAACAGCCTCCAATGATTTCAAGCCAGCTTCAGCAACACGCAACTACATATAGAATGTTCTGATAAGTGTAAGCAATTAACAGGGTTATTATAAAAACTATATGTACATTCTTTCTGGTGAGACAGTGTTAATATTACAAGTCATGTAAATAGTCATTGTTAAAAGGGTCTTTTAAAATGCATAAAAAAGAGCAACGAAAAACTAACACACAAACTTAACTATGAGCTTATGATCTTTTGGTGATATTTATGTAATTGGTATGTATATGTTTGAAATACTACATCTTACCATTTCTGAATAGTCCGAGGGTTTATTGGTAGTGAAAGAATATGGTGTCAACAGGAGTTGGGAGTAAGCGTGAAAGGAAAGATACAGCTTGATCCGCCCCTTTTCTGAAAGTAATGCGTCCCTTATGTTCCTTGTTTCTGACTCGGAGAAAGCTAAAATTGTAGAAAATAATTAGTGTCAGAATAATCCAAGTCTGCGCATGTTCGGCAATGGAAACCACGATAAGCACAACAAATCTTTGTACCGATTAAAACTACCTATGTTTTGAATTACTAATATCCGTCAGCATTACGGAAGAAAATTTCTATAAGAAGACATTTATTTTACACTGTGTAATACCGTGGTATGGCTGTATTCATAACCGTCTGGGTTGGCGGAAGGAAGTATGTGCCAGTCAAATTCCTCCATTAAACGAGTCACCACAGGATCCGATCCATAGCCCGTCAAAAGCTTTAAAAAAGAAATTGATATCAATATCAATTAATTTTTTTTCGAATATTGTTCATTATTACATTCTTTGTTTTCAGCTTTGTAAAAATACATGTTCATAAAATTTCTTTTGATACTTTTCTGTTTATTGTAGCAATATTTGCTTTAAAAAGGCATTACCACTCACAATATCATGCCCAACTATTTATTCCTTTTTTATTTCATTATGAGAAAACTTATAAAAAGATTCCATTGAATAAATATCCAAGTCATTAAAATCACTTTTTTATTAATTTGAGTTTAAAAATACTCTTAAGAAACCATACCGTGTTTATTATATAGATGGCAGTTGCAGGTGCGATCCATTCCCTAGCATGAATTCCAGCTTCAATCCATATCACAGGCTTAGTTCGTGCATCTAAATTTCTTCCAACCTATAAAGTGAAACATATGGGGATAACGAACAGTATTCAAGATCTTTAGTCTATAAAACAATAAAAAATAGGAGCAGATCAAACACGGACCTCAAAACAACAGAGATGGGATCACGTACCATGGAGGAGTGGTCATCTCCTCCCGACCAGTCATTGTCATGATCGTGAAATAACAGATAATAATGTATCTTCCTTAGCATAGATCAAAGTAATAACTTAAGGAAATAATATCTCTCTATAGGCGTGATCAAAGTAAAAAAAATACTTTTCTGAAAATTGGTCTAAAGTCTAAATTTTACAATTTAAATTGCAGAAATTAATCTTTCAGATCAGGGACTTTTTCGTGCCAACACCTACTGTAACACGGGACCTCATTTTATAAAGTCCATCTGAAGGACCAATCTCTACGTCATGCAATGGATTTATCCTGCAAGGGTCTTGTGTGATCCCCTTGCCATGGAACAATGACAATTTTCTATTAAAAAAAAACAAGATACACTAAAATGTTCAATCAATCAATCAATCAAACAATCAGTCAATCAATCGATCAATTATAAATTCCTTATGAAGAACATTATAATATTCTTTATAAGCATTATACCTTGATAACTTTCATATCTCTGCCTTCATACGTTATGCCGATAGACTCTGTTTTAGCTATTGCAGAGTATTGTGATGCCATTCTTAAGAGCCAACTGTCCATCTACATTTTATTACAAAAATATGTTGAAATTGCATATAAAATATTATATATTGATCTTAATTACATGTAATTAGAATTATAGAAATAAAATAATGCAACGTCTATAAATGACCGAATAGTAAGGAATGAAATTGACAAATTCCGAGCAAGAGAAGTGTGATTGACCTCGGCATGTCGTGCAAATTTTCCGACAATATCCGTTTCCCTTAGTTTGAGTGCTGGGGATGTCATCGCACCTGTTAAATCAATGACGTAATCAGGGATCTCCATGGAAGCTTCCTCTTGGTCCATTACACTAAAAATCAGAAGTACTTTACCAACTAATAAAAATACGTTAAATTCGATTCTTTTACAATAAATATAGGATTGCTTTCAATTTTCTGAATCAGACAGTTTTAGATAATTTGAACTATGGATAAAAATATAACAATGCGTATTACCTTTGTATATCATGAACTAACAACGTAGGCTTAAGGTCAGCATGTGACAGTCGTTGAATGACGTCATCATACACTTTGATAGGCACATGAATATCTACATCAGCATTAATATTAGGCCTCTTCCAAAAATCAATCTTTAACAACAAGAATGCCAAAGTTTACTTTATAGAACGCACTAACTTCATTTTGTGACGTTTTTATTCTCCATATTATTTGCATTTTCTTTTTAAAAAAAAAGAAAGAGAGGGTTAGATTAATGTTTTTTTAATAAAAGAAAAACTTTTGCAAAATAATTGCTTATTCATAATGAACATAATTTTCGACCATTATGAAAAAAAAACAACAACCAAACAAACAAAAAGCAAGTGTATTTCAATGAGAACGACAAAGATAAGACATTAAGAATTTAATTTCTTGAAGCATATATTCAACGGTATGTGAAAATAATTTAGCAGTTGTAAAAGATTTTTAAAGACAGGAAATGGCTATATAATGTATAGAATGACTCTTTATTTAAAGTGTACGTAGGAAGGTCTTGAACGAAAAAGAAATTGAAGCTTGAAAAATCAGACCTCAGCAGGAAGATTTTCTTGAAGTCTCTCCAGAGCGAGGACTTGATCCCTTGTTTTTGGATGAACTCGAATCAGCTTGTCTCTGATAATAAAAAATTCACACAGATATACGAGTATGTTCATGAAAAATTGAAAATTTGAACATTTAAAAGTACAAGAAAGGAAACTTGTACATCTGATTTTGAGATACACTGACAACTTTTCTAAATAATATTTAATAAAACATTAAATGTATAACAACAAAATGCCGATAAAGTATCATAATATAAATTGCTAGTGTAGCTCGAAAAAGCATTGATATATGAAAACTATATGCATTCGGAAAAAAATAAAACAAAAGATGTTTGAAGTTTAACTACAATAAACTTACAGGTGATAGATTTTCCTCGGAGGTATGACAGGAGCTGATTTCAGCAATGTCACCAACGACACAAGAATAAGGAATTTTGTGATAAATTTGTACATTTTTCTTTCAATTGGCGCAACTCAATAAGAACTACATATACAACTTATTTTTATTTATATAACGATAAGCCCGTGATGAACATACTAGTCATGTCTTGTGGTGAATATAACAAGTTATCCTGAAAGACTTAGACATGTTCCGAGAAAAAACACATCAAGTATATACAGGAAGATCATCTTTAACTTATATAATTAAGATAGTGTCTATTATACAAGGCGACGTAATAGATATTGTTTTTACCTACACGTATGGAAAAGTAGTATAAAAACTTTCATAAATTTTTTAAGTAAGAATACTTGAAACCATTTATTACATTAAAAAATTTCATGATATTTCATAGTACATATAAAACGATAATTAAGACGGTTCTTATAAAGAAAAAAAAACGTTTATGGTGATTTGACAACAGAGCTTAACATGATGACTTTAACTTTTCCATCGTCAATTTCCCTATTTTATTGAACAATATACTTTTTCCAACTGCATATGTATGTAATATTTTTCAATTCATCCGATACGCAAGAAGTTGCTCTACGTACGAACAATTTCTAGAACGAGGTATGGTATTGACAAATAAGTTGATGAAATAAGAATATCAAATATCACGTTTAAAATAATCATTGCGTGGTCTATGCGTGGTCAAAACGATTAGTATGATCTGTACCTTGTAACCTTAGTAGTAAGAACAATATACATGTAATTATATCAAATGCTGACTTACATTGTTCATACTAGTTGTTAGACCAGTATTTAATAAGACCGACTGGGTTTTCCATGGCGCAATATTTCGCGTATCATAGTTAAAAGGAAGCGTATTTACTGTTTTATTTTTTTTCATTTTATTAATTAAACTCAATAAAATTAAGAAATTACAGGTTTAAAAAAAATTCAACTGATAGGTAGATTGACTCCGTGATATTTTTTTTTATGTTATGATAACGTCAAGCTCTTTAAGAAGAGGTTATAAAATGGTATGAAAGAAAAAGTAATAAATATATGCTAGTGAAATTTATAAGATAGAAGTTTTAAAAAATTTCCATCATTTTTATAATAATTATTTTTTTTTTGCATATAGAAATTCTTTGTATCCATCACTTTTTAGTATTTCTTATTTATAGTATCACTCATCATATATTATATTTTGATAAAAAAAAATATATTGTAGTAATTGCATAATTTGCGTTAAAGTACGAAAAATTCGCACATCCCTACATGTATATAATCTTGTATGAAATGTACTTCAATTAATGTTATTAAATGTAAAGATACCACACAGTCGGATTCATCTGTTTCATACTTGGATATTTTACTTGAAAAAGACGTAAATGGTAATTTAACTTTAATTTTCTATCGTCATCTTCCCTTACTTATGCAGCAACATACCTCCATCATCTGCATGCGGAGTTTAAATATCTCAGTTGATTAGCTACAAAGAGCATGCTTTACGTATGAACAATTTCTACAAACAAGTTGATGAAACAATGAAACAAGAATATCAGCTGTCTTGTTTAAAGTCATCATTTCGTAAGTTTTATGGTTGATACAATGACCTTGTCAGCAAAACATATTGTCATTGAATCAAATGCTGACCGACATTTTTCATACTTATTTTTTGCACTGAATTAAAGACGGATTTTCCTTTCTTTTCTCGTTATACCATGACAAGGAGCACAAGGCGGGTGTGACAGGTCTGTAGAGGATGCCAACTCCTCCGTGGCACTTAATCCCACCTCTGATGCTTTTTTTAGGTCCGTGTTGCTCTGCTCATATTCTGTATTGACAGATTCAAAATTGCATATCGAATCAACTGAGATATATAAACTCCGTATGCAGGTGATGAAGGTACATGTATATTGCTGCATGAGAAAGGGAGATGACGATTGTAAAGATAAAGTGATCAGGTTTATCATAGAGCTTTGATAATAAAATGAAATATATGAAGAGAATTCAAGCCTGGAATTTCAATAATAAATACAACTCAGCAAACACAACCCTCTAAAACAACAGAAGTGGGATCGAATATCAGGGAAGAGAAAGCATCCCCTGCCGACCGGTCACAACCGCTCCTTGTCATGATCAGGCGATATTGGATAAATATGTCGACAATTTATTGTGAAAATATTTGCCTAATTTTTGATTGATGTAGTACAAGTAAGTAAAGCAGTCATTATACAAACAGGTGCATTCGAAAATTGATATGATCGTCATGAAGTGCTAAAATAATTATTCAAAAGAAAATTCAACCTGTAACAGAAAACGTATAGAAAAAAATAGATAAAGGAAAAAAATTCCTTTTAAAGAAAGTTTAAATCTATGCTTTTTATTCTGACTTCCGTCCGTTCTAGAAAAAAATATCTATATGGGAAGAAAGATAATCTCTAGAAAAATGAAGATTAAACATAAATAACTTTGAACGGAAGAAGATATTAAGATAATTAAATGCAACGAGATATCTTTAATATCTAATCTACGAAGAATCGTGAAAAAATGGGAGGGGGCATGGAAAAAGAGAACCTTTTAGAATTACAGATATAAAATTTAAAAAAAAAAAGAAAATAGAATAAGAAGTAGTTGACTTTGAAGTTATGCAGGCGATTATTAGAAAAGTAGCCAAGCTGACTTAGTGTATATATATGATTATTTAAATATAATTATCAAAATGATGCGCTTTTCAAAAATAAAAACGTATTTTAATCTGCACTGTTTTATTCCAAAAATTAAGTCGATGGTTGAAAAATTATATGTGATATATTTTCAGAAAGAGTTTACAAATTAGGTATGATAGTTTTCTCTATCATAGGTTAGAAAGAACATTTAATAATAATTAAATGTGATTTCTTGCCTATGCTATACAAAAACATTTTCTAGTAAATTATGTATAATGAGGACATTCATCTTATCAATACCAATCCGTATTGTTTAGATAACTTTGACTTTTTTGACATAATATCTGATAATAAATGATGAAGAGGTTTAATTCATAAAGCCTGACTGTGTTGGGTTTTTACATGAAACTTTTTGTGCATGGATTAGCTCAGTACTGATTGTTTAATGCTAATCATCTTAAGATATTAGGCTGCCATGAATTTATTTATGAAGGCATTAAAAGTTTCCCTTTTGAGTTACATATGGAAACTGAAGTCACTTGATTTTAAATTATGAATGCTAAGCCCGTTGAAAGTTTAGTTTTTTAGTACTAAAAGTTCTTCGAATGGAAATGAATTTTTAAAAGTTTTCTAAGAACGGAAGTATAATTTACCTTAAGTAAATCATCAAAATACTTGTATGTGCAGTGAAATATACCCCATCAGGTATTAAAGAAGCTGCATACTTGCTCACAGGGATGTCATCTAGATAAGATATAATTTTTCGCGTGTGTTAGTGTTTAACTATAAGCTGTTTATAGTATTAAGTTGTATCAAATCATTCAAGTAATTTTGCATGGGTAGAGTGGCTAAATGCAGATTCTAAAGATGGGATTTTTTTCTCATATGAATGAAAGAAGTATATGGAAATAACGAACAGTATTCAATCTCAAAGTCCATTAAACAATATACAAAATAAGAGCAGAGCAAACACGGACCTCCGGAACATCAGAGGTGGGATCAGGTGACATGGAGGAGTGAGCATCCCTTGCCGACCGGTCACACCCGCCGTGTGCTCGTTGTCATGATAAGGAAATAACGAAAAAAATCCGTCGTCAATTCAGTGTATAAATAATGGACTAACAATTGGTATAAAAAACGTAAGTCAGCATTTGACTCAATGATAAATTGTATTTGCTGACAAGGTCATTGTATCGACCATTGAATTTACGAGATGATGACTTTAAACGAGACTGTTGATATTCTTGTTTCATAAACTTGCTTGTCAATAATTTACCTCGTTTAAGAAATTGTTCATACGTAGAGCATGCTTATGAATGAAAGTAAATTTAAAAGAAAAACAATACCGCTTATTTGGTTTCCTTTTTATTAAAAAATAGTTTAAATTCCGTATTTAGTAACCTTTAAAAACAAAATAGTGTATGGACTTATAACCTGAGAATTATACAATAAATTATTTTCTCGGGAAAAATGATGATCAAGGATTACAAACATTCATTTATTGTACCTCTTTAAAACAGTTTTTTAGGTTATCCTTGAATTTAGCATCAAAATACCCGTATATAAATGGGTTCACAATATGGTTGATAAACACTAAACGAGATAGATATATCCACACAAATAACTCTGCATCTGTCAATTTTATATGGTTAAAGTCTTGTATTGTGTAAGTTAAAACCAAAAACACAAGAGGGGGTATATAAGAAAGAACATATGTAAGAATTATGATGAAGAACATCGTATTAAATCTGTCTTTTGCTCGCATTAGTACTCTACTGTATTTCTTCGGGTGAATTACAACTGAAGACTCTTCGTTTGATCTCTCTGTAGAGCAAATTTCATGCGAGAAATCAGCCTCAGATTTATTTGAAACTGTTTTTATTTTATTATTAAATGAATCTTCACTCTCAGATTGTTGCATTCGTTGAGTGTTTCTTGAAGATGACATTTTTCTTGCATGATGTTTCATCTTAAGCAGCACAGGGACATAAAGGGAAAATGTAACAATGACGCTCAAAGTTGAAAGTATCATCAGGAATGCAAAATAGATAGAAACCATTGGAGTTCGGTACACTGAAAATTTGCAAGTTCTTGTAATGATGGTGTTATTCAAATACATTTCAGTTGATTCTAAGACACCTGCTGTTCCTAGAATTGGAGCAGTAGAAATAAATCCAAATATGCATGAGCTAATGAGAACAAATCTTTTCCAAAATAATGTCATTTTAGGACCGTGCGGTTTGCAAACCAGAAGATATCTTTGGAGTGAAATGAAACACAGAATATATGCTGATATAAATGCAATGCAAACCTGAAAGAACGACAAAATCCGACATAAAATGCTGCTAGGATAGTTATAAAAATATGTATTATCCATGACGTATTTTGGTGGAGTCATCACACATGCCAGAAAATCAACAACGGCTAACAGTGGGATAAAGTAGCGCTCACCCCTCTTCTTAATCCGACAGAAGTACACAAAGATAACGATAAAATATCCCATGAGGCCTATCAATGCTCCTATTATGGTGCAAATGGTGTTGCCCAGAGCAATTTGAAAATATTTCTCTTGTAAAACAGCTTCATAAATGCTTTCATTGGCCATATTGATAGTTCTGGGATACTCTTAAAACGATTTACTGACTCTTTTAAGCCTTATGCAGCTTCTTTTTTTCTACTTCCTTATTATGCTTTTTAAATGTCGCCCACGTGATCTAAATGTTTGAAGTGTCTGCTTTAGATTTGCAAAATAAGAGATCGATCCTAACATGTACGTCACTGGTTAAAATCTTCTGCGGAACCTGAAGACCACTCCATCCTCTGACACCATGTAAACCGAGGTCCCGAGTTGCAGTAGGTGTTTGTGCCAAAAAGATATCTCAATGCTTAATGCCACTGGGAGCTGAGCATAGATATAAACTTGCTGCCCTTCATCGGCAAATGGCTGCCATATAGAATGAGTGAAAAATTCTCGAGGGACGATAAATAATACAGAAAAACTTTTTCCAAAAAATTAAAAAGTAAGGATATTCAATTGGTAATGCAACTAAATTAAAAAGGAGGAATAAAAAAGTCAAAAGTTCTCTTTTTACTCATTCTTGTGTATATCCAAAACTATAATTATAATTACCAATGTATCAATAAACTGAGTCTTTTTACTTGTACCGTGAAATATATGGAGATAAGAACAGCATTCAAGAGCGATTATTACAAATATTTGTATGAAATTCACTTTACGTTTTACAATATCTAAATTCATTTGTTAGGGTCAAAATATGGTGTTATCACACGTTGAATAAGACAAAATAGTAAAAAGTAATAACATTTAAACCATTTATTTTCTTTTACATTTATTGCTCTAAAAATTATCTTTTCCTAATAAATATTTCTCTAATCTGATCTCTAAATTTAGAATCAAAATAACTGTACATAAAGGGATTAACAATATGATTGATAAACACTAAACGAGGCAAAAATATCCATGCCAAAGATTGTGTTTCATTAAAATCTAAGTAATTAAAGTCTTTGATTGTGTAGGCTAGAACCAAAATCAGTAGTGGTGGAATATATGACAGAATGTACGTCACTATAAGGCAGAAAAACATCATGTCAAATCGGTTCTTTGAGCGAGAGTGGGTATCATCTTCCTTGCCCTTTTTAATTTCACCACGTGATAATGTTGTCTCACAAGTCATTTCTGATTCATGGTAGGCAGAAGGGATATGCCTTGTTTTTCTGTTTTCATTTTCTTAATCTTCACAGAAAAATTGTGTTTCTTTTTTGGAGAGAAGAAATTCATTATCAATTTTGATTTGTGCAGAGGCAGTGTGATTATTTGTTTGTGAGGCCAATGTCTTTTTATGGACATTCAGTGGTTTCTTCAGAATAGATCGTCTTAATTTTTGGAGGACAGGAATATATAGAACAGTAGTCAACACAATACTTGCAAACGAAAGAATTAGAAGAACTGCAAAATACCCTGCAACAAACGGTGATTCATACATTGAGTATTTGCAAATTCTTGTAGTTACTGAGTGATTCCTGTAAATTTGTTTCGATTCTACGACTCCTGCTATTCCTAAAAGCGGTGCACAGCATACAAATCCAAAACCACACGAGATAACGACAGCAGCTCTTTTCCAAAATAGTGTCATTTTCGGTCCAAGCGGTTTACAAACCAGCAAGTATCTTTGAAGTGAAATAGAAAGCAGTAAATATCCCGATATTGCTGATAAATACAAATGTAAAAACGAAAAGATTCGGCAGTAAGCACTGCTTGGGTAGTTATAAAAGTATGTATTGTCCATAATATAGAATGCAGGACCTGCCAAACAGGCTAAAAGATCCACGACAGCTAAAAGTGGTATAAAATATCTTTCTCCCAAATCCTTTATCCTACGAATGTAAACAAAACATATTCTGTATTGACAGATTCAAAATTGCATATCGAATCAACTGAGATATATAAACTCCGTATGCAGGTGATGAAGGTACATGTATATTGCTGCATGAGAAAGGGAGATGACGATTGTAAAGATAAAGTGATCAGGTTTATCATAGAGCTTTGATAATAAAATGAAATATATGAAGAGAATTCAAGCCTGGAATTTCAATAATAAATACAACTCAGCAAACACAACCTCTAAAACAACAGAAGTGGGATCGAATATCAGGGAAGAGAAAGCATCCCCTGCCGACCGGTCACAACCGCTCCTTGTCATGATCAGGCGATATTGGATAAATATGTCGACAATTTATTGTGAAAATATTTGCCTAATTTTTGATTGATGTAGTACAAGTAAGTAAAGCAGTCATTATACAAACAGGTGCATTCGAAAATTGATATGATCGTCATGAAGTGCTAAAATAATTATTCAAAAGAAAATTCAACCTGTAACAGAAAACGTATAGAAAAAAATAGATAAAGGAAAAAAATTCCTTTTAAAGAAAGTTTAAATCTATGCTTTTTATTCTGACTTCCGTCCGTTCTAGAAAAAAATATCTATATGGGAAGAAAGATAATCTCTAGAAAAATGAAGATTAAACATAAATAACTTTGAACGGAAGAAGATATTAAGATAATTAAATGCAACGAGATATCTTTAATATCTAATCTACGAAGAATCGTGAAAAAATGGGAGGGGGCATGGAAAGAGAGAACCTTTTAGAATTACAGATATAAATTTTTTAAAAAAGAAAATAGAATAAGAAGTAGTTGACTTTGAAGTTATGCAGGCGATTATTAGAAAAGTAGCCAAGCTGACTAAGTGTATATATATGTTTACTTAAATATAATTATCAAAATGATGCGCTTTTCAAAAATAAAAACGTATTTCAATCTGCACTGTTTTATTCCAAAAATTAAGTCGATGGTTGAAAAATTATATGTGATATATTTTCAGAAAGAGTTTACAAATTAGGTATGATAGTTTTCTCTATCATAGGTTAGAAAGAACATTTAATAATAATTAAATGTGATTTCTTGCCTATGCTATACAAAAACATTTTCTAGTAAATTATGTATAATGAGGACATTCATCTTATCAATACCAATCCGTATTGTTTAGATAACTTTGACTTTTTTGACATAATATCTGATAATAAATGATGAAGAGGTTTAATTCATAAAGCCTGACTGTGTTGGGTTTTTACATGAAACTTTTTGTGCATGGATTAGCTCAGTACTGATTGTTTAATGCTAATCATCTTAAGATATTAGGCTGCCATGAATTTATTTATGAAGGCATTAAAAGTTTCCCTTTTGAGTTACATATGGAAACTGAAGTCACTTGATTTTAAATTATGAATGCTAAGCCCGTTGAAAGTTTAGTTTTTTAGTACTAAAAGTTCTTCGAATGGAAATGAATTTTTAAAAGTTTTCTAAGAACAGAAGTATAATTTACCTTAAGTAAATCATCAAAATACTTGTATGTGCAGTGAAATATACCCCATCAGGTATTAAAGAAGCTGCATACTTGCTCACAGGGATGTCATCTAGATAAGATATAATTTTTTCGCGTGTGTTAGTGTTTAACTATAAGTTGTTTATAGTATTAAGTTGTATCAAATCATTCAAGTAATTTTGCAAGGGTAGAGCGGCTAAATGCAGATTCTAAAGATGGGATTTTTTTCTTATATGAATGAAAGAAGTATATGGAAATAACGAACAGTGTTCAATCTCAAAGTCCATTAAACAATATACAAAATAAGAGCAGAGCAAACACGGACCTCCGAAACATCAGAGGTGGGATCAGGTGCCATGGAGTAGTGAGCATCCCCTGCCGACCGGTCACACCCGCCGTGTGCTCGTTGTCATGATCAGGAAATAACGGGAAAAATCCGTCGTCAATTCAGTGTATAAATAATGGACTAACAATTGGTATAAAAAAGTAAGTCAGCATTTAATTGACTCAATGATAAATTGTATTTGCTGACAAGGTCATTGTATCGACCATTGAATTTACGAGATGATGACTTTAAACGAGACTGTTGATATTCTTGTTTCATAAACTTGCTTGTCAATAATTTACCTCGTTTAAGAAATTGTTCATACGTAGAGCATGCTTATGAATGAAAGTAAATTTAAAAGAAAAACAATACCGCTTATTTGGTTTCCTTTTTATTAAAAAATAGTTTAAATTTCGTATTTAGTAACCTTCAAAAACAAAATAGTGTATGGACTTATAACCTGAGAATTATACAATAAATTATTTTCTCGGGAAAAATGATGATCAAGGATTACAAACATTCATTTATTGTACCTCTTTAAAACAGTTTTTTAGGTTATCCTTGAATTTAGCATCAAAATACCCGTATATAAATGGGTTCACAATATGGTTGATAAACACTAAACGAGATAGATATATCCACACAAATAACTCTGCATCTGTCAATTTTATATGGTTAAAGTCTTGTATTGTGTAAGTTAAAACCAAAAACACAAGAGGGGGTATATAAGAAAGAACATATGTAAGAATTATGATGAAGAACATCGTATTAAATCTGTCTTTTGCTCGCATTAGTACTCTACTGTATTTCTTCGGGTGAATTACAACTGAAGACTCTTCGTTTGATCTCTCTGTAGAGCAAATTTCATGCGAGAAATCAGCCTCAGATTTATTTGAAACTGTTTTTATTTTATTATTAAATGAATCTTCACTCTCAGATTGTTGCATTCGTTGAGTGTTTCTTGAAGATGACATTTTTCTTGCATGATGTTTCATCTTAAGCAGCACAGGGACATAAAGGGAAAATGTAACAATGACGCTCAAAGTTGAAAGTATCATCAGGAATGCAAAATAGATAGAAACCATTGGAGTTCGGTACACTGAAAATTTGCAAGTTCTTGTAATGAAAGTTGATGTTTTTCGAAGAAAAGAAAACAACGTTTTAAAATCGTCCCAAAAACTTTTAACTACGCCGTTTTTTATGTGTGTTCTGATTGGAGCAATACTTTGGAACATGTCTTATTCTGCGATTATGATACAATTAACAAAGTATGTTGTACTGAATGGCGTGTTACAGACAGCGGCTTCCTTTTCTTTTACAGTCATTGGAATTGGAACCATAATATCAAGACTAGTGGTTGGTGTGGCTATAGGCCCAGGTGGTCTAGATCCACTTATGCTTAACGTTGCACTAACAGCCTGCATGGGCGTGGTGATTGGGACCTTTCCTTTTTATATCAGCTCAAATTCAGGTTATATAATATTTTATGGAGTTTTATGTATGGAGTCGTGAGTGGCGGACTTAACGTTTTTACCATTCCATTATGCGTTTCCTTGGCGGGAAAAGAATATTTATCGGAAGCTCTGGGAATTTGGTTCTTACTTCTAGGACTGGGATCGCTCATTGGTGCACCCGCTGCAGGTTTGACTTTAATTATTTATCAGTTTTGTACTACTTTCACTTCTTATCTCCATTATTAGGAAAATTTCCTAATTTTCCTAACTTCAAAATTTTTATGTTAATTTCAATGCATTTAAAATGTAGTCTTTCTCACGGACATTATTTTACAATTATTCTTTTCGTAAAAGAAAT